>PVIW01003507.1:112407-165468 GCA_004026585.1 Noctilio leporinus | reverse complement strand
AATAACCTGTTATACAATTAGTCACAAATACAGTCCTCGAGTTTTTTGCCCATTCACATGAGTATTGTCTAAAACATGTCTTCTTTGTAGCAGCTAGGCCCTGCCACCACTGTGCTTGGCTGAGTTCACAAATCTGTTGTAACCTGTAGCTTCCCTGTCACTTCTCTGGCTCTCCTCTCCTGCTAAGCTTTGTTTCCTGTTGAACAATATGGAATAAAGTTGTTAATCTAAACATATTAAGACTTAAGGCTACAATCCAATATCAAGTTGTTTCTCACAAATTTTGCTAATCTGAATATTAACTTAATATCCACAATTTTATTGCAGTTACAATGTTAACTATGTTGTACTGGTTGGCTACATTAGGGTTACTGGGTTCATTATCAATCATAAAAATTAAGTTCAAACACAAAAAGATACTTGCTTACCTGGCAGTAATTAAAACCTTCTGCCACTGCCATAGCTACTGCTACTGCTGGAACCGCCATAGCCACCTAAAAATAATGTTTGTTCCTTTAAACTTTTTGAAGTGCCAATAATTTACACTTATATTTAAGACAATAAAGCTTAAATCTGAGTTTTAACTCATACATTTTCAATTTGATTGAAAGTTACCAGCCACGTAAGTGTTGTTAAAACTTTGCCCTGGCAGGTGTAGCTCAGTGGTATTGAGTGCTGGCCTGTGAACCAAAGGGCACCAGTTCGACTCCTAGTCAGCTTACAGACTGGGTCCCAAGTTGGGAGAGTGAGAGGCAACCACACAAACTGAAATTTCTCTCCCTTTCCCCTCCCTTCTGCTCCCTCTAAATATATGTAAATAAAACCGGACCTTGTAGAAAACTGTCAGGCTTTTTATTGCCCATACAATTACCACCTAAAGACTCAATGTGTCCTTTACAAATGCAAACAGCTCTCTAATACTAAGTACACTATACCTTGGTTTCGTGGTTTGGCAAAGTATTGGCCTCCACCACCATAAGGGCCAGAGCTTCTGCCTCCAAAGTTTCCTCCTTTCATGGGTCCAAAATTTGAAGACTGATTGTTATAATTGCCAAAATCATTGTAGCTTCCTCCACCTCCAAAATTGCTTCCTAAGAATGGAAAGAGGACCTTTATCTGTTACTTGGGAAAGATGACAGCCTGAAAACTATTTAGTGTTCAAAATGGGGAAAAAAGTTGCATGACCTGCCTGTCTTCCTCCCAAACTTGGATGGCTCCAATGCTTATCCTTGCATTTCACTTTTTCCAGGCAAGGCATTCAGTTGAAATGATCCAGTGGTCTAAAAAATTTTACCTAACTCACCATGACAACACAGAGCATATTCTAGTCTAGAAGGCCTTTTACCTACCCATCCAGGGGCACTGCAAACACGTGCTAGATACATCAACTAAGTGCCTATGGTCCCAAATAAGTTAAAAACACTAAATCCTACTAAAGCTAATCTAGCTCTGGCTGAATAGCTGAAGATGCCACTATCCACTTATATCTATTTGGGAGTGAGGCGGCCCCAGCTTAAAGCTAGGAGGTAGCATAGCAAGCCGATTAAAAAAATACCATGCAGTGTACCACATAACGCACCTAATACCCACATGGGCGCAAATTCTACAAGGCTAATCTAGCTACTGCACCAAGTACCTGGATCACTGGATACCTACCACTACCACCGCCAAAGCCGCCTCCGCCTCCTCCGTTGTTATAGCTGTCATAGCTGCCACTCCCGCCATAGCCACTGCCCTGGTTTCCATAACCCTGTCCACCACTTCCATAGCCTCTGCTTCCTCCAGAGTAACCAGGGCCGCCTCCTCCATAACCACCTACAAGAATACAGTTCTTCTCAATAAGACAAAAGGACTCAACAATCAAAACCTATTTAAGCATAATGGGTAACAGCCTGCTCACATCATGCTGTTATGGTCAGTTTAGCTTGTCATGCACTAGATGCACTCCAGTTTTAGTCTCTACCAACCTATTCTACAGGTCACCCCCTCCCCCAAAACAAGTAACACCCAATTTTCACCTGTGTATTCCTAAACAAACCCATAAAACTTACCATCATTACCAAATCCATTATAGCCATCCCCACTGCCACCATATCCACCACCACCACGGCTACCACCAAAGCCACCTGGAAAAAAGAAGAATTTTAAAGAATTGTTAAGTATAATCTTTAGAAAGTAGTTCTGTACTGCAAAAATATTTCCCATACAGGCTTTAAAAAAACTTTCATGTCAGGGATCACATTAAATAAAACCCAAAAACTTTAGCCCTGGGAGGTGGCACAGTGGATAAGGCACTGGCCTGAGAACCCAAAGGTCACTGGTTCGATTCCCAGCCAGGGCACATAACCAGGTCTCTAGCCAGATCCATAGTTGGAGGCAGGTGAAATGCAACCATACACTGATATATCTCTGCCCCTCTCCCCTCTTCCTTCCCCTCCCTCTGAAAATAACTAAATTTTATTCATTATTTTTAGAGAGAAAGGGAAGGAGAAAGAAAGGGAAAAGTATCAATGTATGGTTGCCTTTCACTTGCCTCGACCTGGGGACCTGGCTTTCAACCTCAGTTATTTGCCCTGACTGGGAATTGAACCAGTGACCCTTGGGTTCACAAGCTGGTGCTCAACCCACTGAGCCACATCAGTTAAAACTGAATTTTAAACTTTTGGTTGCTGAGCGATTAGAAGTAAATTTGGATAAAATGCAGTAGTGACCATATTGCCACAGACTGGACATTACACGACTCAACATGATCAGTGGTTAGTGATCATATCCAATGAACAGTGATCATGTTGCCAGACTGCATAAAGGACAAGTCTCCTAAAGTAATTAAAAGTATAATCAAATATACCTCGGCCGCTGAAGTTTCCTCCACGACCAAAGTTGTCATTCCCACCAAAACCACCTCCACGACCACCTCCGAAGTTTCCAGAACCACTTCGACCTTAACAATACAGGAATTGTGTTAAACCACAGATTGGAATTGTTCTTTAAGATTGAATAAAGCAGCAAACCCACCTCTTTGGCTGGATGAAGCACTAGCCATCTCTTGCTTAGATAGGGCTTTCCTTACTTCACAGTTGTGGCCATTCACAGTATGGTATTTCTGAACTAAAAAATTGGAAAAGAAAAACAAAACAAACAAACAAAAAAAAAAACACATACAATCTCAGGGTTTAGAACACAACCGGGATTTTAGAGCCTTTAGTTAACAAGTATGTCATCTGATACTCACTGACAATCTTGTCTACAGAGTCATGATCATCAAAGGTTACAAAAGCAAAGCCCCTCTTTTTGCCACTGCCTCGGTCAGTCATGATTTCAATCACTTCAATTTTCCCATACTGTTCAAAATAATCTCGTAAGTGATGTTCTTCAGTATCTTCTTTAATACCACCGACAAAAATCTTCTTCACAGTTAAGTGGGCACCAGGTCTTTGAGAATCCTAAGATGGAAAAAACCCAACTATATTAGCAAAATCATTCCCAAAGTTAAGTTTATCACCATCAACAAATGTTAAGTCCACCTGATAACACACTTCTAAATGACTATGGAATGGGGGAAAAAAAAATCACTTACTTCTCTTGAGACAGCCCTCTTTGGTTCCACAACTCTTCCGTCCACCTTGTGTGGCCTTGCATTCATGGCTGCATCTACCTCCTCCACAGTGGCATACGTGACAAACCCAAAGCCTCTGGAGCGCTTGGTGTTTGGATCTCTCATCACCTGACATGTAATTCATTTAAACCACAGTAAGACGCTGAAAACTACTGTTCATTTTTAGCTCGAATGAGGTACTAGAAATCCGTACTTGCCCTTTATACCAAGCCCGTCAGTTTCCCATTAACCATCTAGTACAAAGCATTAGGAGGGAACTTTTATAGTTCTTTCCAACTATAATCTTGTTGACAGTATACGTTAGGCTTTCACACAAAAACTAGCCAAGTAAATCAACTAGTTCTATTGCTCTCTTTTTCTCTTCTAACTCTTACCACACAGTCTGTGAGGGTTCCCCATTGCTCAAAATGGCTCCTCAGGCTCTCATCTGTTGTTTCAAAGCTCAAACCTCCGATAAAGAGCTTCCGTAGCTGTTCCGGCTCTTTGGGCGACTAGGAATGGGGGAGGGGAGAAAATATTAAGTAGGCCTATAACGCAAAACACCCTTCACTTCAGCTAAACTAGACAGCAAGTACCTATCACTTATTGTTCTTTCCGGTGGCAGTAAGCCACGTGCTTCTCCCCACTGGGAACAATCTATGTTGGGGGCTGGGAAACCGCGAGAGCACGCGTTCCTAACTCAGCCTTTGGCGCACGCGCAACAAAAGGACTAAATGGAAGCGACCCATTGTCCAAAAAAAAAGTACAGCTGATTTTTAATAAACTCACCTACTGAAACAAGGTAAGGAAGAAGGACTTAGTATGTGTTAGAGTTTTACTAGTAGGTACAAAGCCCGGTGTGATAACTGTTCCAGAACGGGGACCTCATGGCCACGACGAAGACAAAATGGCGACCTGAACTTTGGGAGGAGTAGGCCCTGGCCAGGCCGAAGAGAGGCCGAATAAGCTGGCGCAACCAGCCAATCCAAACAGCATCCCACCGAACTGAGGAAGGAGCGAGCAAGAAAATTAAGTTGGCGAGAGCCTCTTACTCACCTCTGACTTAGACATGACTGCAAAAGAGGAGACTTAAGCGATGCTTACTCAGCGGCGTCCACCGGCAGAAAGGAGTACTCTTACAAACGCATCTGCCAGCCTACCTTCAGCCTCGCTTTTTTATCCCGCCTCCTCCCTTATGGCATTGGTAGACTCCGCCCCTGAGTAGCTCTGATTGGGTACTTGAAATAGCTTCCTGCTACTATTGGTCTGTGGTGCCGCATTGATGTTTAACGTCACCCTTTTGGGCGGTCTGCATAGTCTCCACCCCTCGGAGTTCATTGGCTCCCGAGTAATATGCTTCAATCCTTTATATTTGTACCTAGGATAGTTAAGTAACTTTTTAATCCCCACGCCTTGAATATTACATCCTACTCAGTTGTCAGAGCATGATGAATACTACGTATCAAAAAATAGCCTGTGGGAATTTTATTTGGTGGAGGAAAATGGCGAGTTTACGCAGGCGCATTAAGAAGCTCCCCTTGGCTTACAAGGAACACGTGAAATGGCGGGCGGGAGACGGCAGCGAATTTATAGCGCCTGCGTAGTGGCGGGAGTTGTGCCCCGTTTTGCGCAGGCGTAATGGGCGGAGAAAAAAAAAAGACCTGGTTCCAGGATTGGTCGCGCAGGCGCAGGAAACGATCCGTTTTGGCGGGCGGTTGGCGTTGCGCAGAAGACGGCGGCGGGTGGCTTGCGGTCCGACATCATCACAGAGGAACAGGGAAAACATTAGCGTGAGTGATCGGTGTCGATCCCGGGTAAGTGACAAACAGCCTTGCCCAGCCACATGAGGTCTTGAACCGACAGTTAGGCCAGTTATTGTGTGAAATGAATGGACCGTGGGGTGGGGGCTCGTTAAGGGGGAGCTGTGGGTCAGGCCAACCAATGGAAGAACAGGGGCGGATGTTTTGTCCCCGTAGATTCCGTGGAGCTTTGCAGCCGAAGAGTTTGACTGGCAAGTGTGTAGGCCAATTGGGTTTGCCTTTAGCTTTCGACTTCTCGGTCCTTGGGCCTTCGGAATGTGGGAGGCGGGTTTTCTCCTGAGGAGCGTTTCACTGAGCCAATGAGCAAGAAGCGCGTGGTAGGTTGGGCTCTTCCAAAAGGCAGTGGTTTGACTCTAACGGGGAAAGAGAGAGTCGAGCGGTTAAATGGATGGACCAAATCTGGAGCCAGTAAGAGGACAGCCTACGGAGAGCGCTCGGTTGGGTCGTCCAATTAGTGCTCCGAAAGACAGGTCTTAGATTTGTGGAGGCCAGGAAGGGGATTCGATACCTGTGATAGCGCGTCAGAGTGGATGTTTTATCCACGATGACTTCTCTTAACGAAGCTTTTAGGCCTCCATCCCATAAACCTCCCTGGTAGGGAAACGGTACATTTGCTCCTGTATACCTCGAGTTTGCCATTTTTTCGCTGTTTCTGTACATCTCACCATCCACTAGAGGTTTTGGGGAGAGGAAAGGAAGTGTTGACTGAGAATTAAGCTTGTTTAAGAAGACTGACGATATGTTAAAACGAATGGGATAAATCTCTATGTCATGGAAAGGCACCCGAGAAAGATCTACATAATGCGTTATTTCCACTGACAACTCAACATTTGTAAATCCGTAGAGAAAGTTTTGGAAAGCTACATAACCAGAGTGTGTTACCTCTAGGGATACAGAAAATTGAGGCAGATTGGATCTCTAACGTTTAAATCTTTGCAGGGATAATAATTGTGATTAAAATGAAATTAAAAGTCAAATGTTACTTGTTTTCCATTCATAATCACGTACTTCTCACCACCATTCTCCTTACATCTCGAAAGAAGAAAGAGTGCAGTTTTTTCCTTAGAAACTAAGGTGATTCTCGGTCTAAAAGTATAAGTAAAAAATAATTTTTGAGTACTTAATACCTGCTAGGTATCATGCTAAGAGCAATGCCTCCAGTGCCTTTTTCTTAGTCTCTTCATTAAGGAACTTTCCCCATTACATACATCTCTATATACACCCTTAATTTCTACACCCCTCTTTTTGCTGTTCCTCCGAGGATGTCTGAATTTGGATAAGAAAGAAGCTGCTTGAGGGTGATATTTAGAGTGTTGGGTGCAGGAGGGCTCCTCTGTCACCTGGATTAGTCTGTTGCCATTTGATTATATTTCCTCCAAAGTGTTCATTTTACATACAGTCCATCTCCTGTTGGTAATGCCCATTCTGCTTATTCCAAGACTTTTACTAAGGTACAAAAATTTCCATTTTATTTTGGCTGGATCAATGTATACTGCTATTCACTGATTTGTTTAGGGTCAAGGAAAAAATAAGTTCAACTACGTATATATAAAGTACTCTTGTGATTAGAGACCCTTCTGACAAAAGACAGATGATCTTAGTTGAGCTTACAGTAAACAGAGGAGAGATTTCCACATTCTGACACTTGCAAAAAGACAAACCTATTTCATATTTGGTTATAAACTTTGTAGGTATACTGATAATGAAGCTGCTTAGTTCATAAGAATTAAAGGGGTATAAGTAGGTTAAGGTATCTGTCCCTAATTTATTTAGCTTTGCAAAGAATATAGTCTTAGCCCTGGCTGGTGGTACAGTGGGTAAGGCACCAGCCTGTGAACCCAAATGTCGCTGGTTTGGTTCCCAGCCAGGGTATGTAAGTACCACGTTTGCAAGCCAGGTCTCCAGCCAGGTCTGTAGCTGGAGGCAGGTGAAACACAACCATACATAGATGTCTCTCTCTCCCTCCTTTCCCCTCTCTCTGAAAATAAAATCTTAAAGATAAATTAAAAAAAATAATTTTAAAAAATAGAATACAGTCTTGGTAAACAAAGTTTCTCACCCTCAGCACTCTAGACATTTTTGGCAGAATGAATGTACTACCTCGCCTCCTTCCAAACCCATTTGTGATGCTCAAAATGTTTCCAAATACTGCCAGATATCCTGGGGGGTTTGTGGCAGCAAAATCTCCACCAGTTGAAAACAATTACTCTAAAATGGCAGGCGCTAGAGTTGATTTAGCTTGTCAAAATCTTTTACCAATTGGAGATTTGAGGGAGTAGATGGTCTTTGATAAATGGATCACTAAATCCTAAAGATTATCTCTTCAGATATAGAGTAATCATTGTTTCATTGGTTGGATAAAAGGAAATTTTCATTAAGTTTTGCTTTTCTTTTTTTAACCACTGATTGCATCTTATGTTTGACTTCCTAAAATAGGGGTCTCCAATGACCTGCCACATACCGGGAGGCCTGTTCAACTAGGCCACGCCGCAGGAGGTGAGGGGCATGGTGAATGAGCAAAGCCCCCTGTCCCTCTCTCTTCCCCCGTTGTGGAAAGATTGTCTTCCATGGAAACCAACCCCTGGTTCGAAAAAGGTTGAGGATCGATGTCCTAAAATAATGGCAGATACGTTTTCTAAGAAAGTAGACTTGCTTTAGAAGCTTCTTGCATTTCATCTGAGTTAAGCCTCTCTCCTTTACTGGGATTCTTTTGGATCAGCGTCTCCAACTTTTTGATTTAGATCCTCAGAAACACATTTTATACTGACCCTGTATACAACATTGAAACAAGTTACACTGTACAAATAAATGTCAAAGCAGTCATATTTTTGCATCTACATAGTACATTATTTCATCTTAAAAACCTAGGCCATTTTTCTTCTGAATTGAAATATCTGTTGTACACACCCACAGTTTACAGAAAAGAGAAAAACAACTGATCTGTAGATTAACCAAATTATCCCACCTTAGATTACTCTGAATGGATTCCTTCCATTTCCAACCCAGATACTTATATTTATAAATTTATATTTATTTGATGTTTTATGTATTTTACTATGAAAGATTTCAGGATTTGAACAGTTTTGGGGTACTTTGATGTGTAAGTAAAAATTGCTTGTTTTATTGTGATTCTTTTACAATATCATAGTTAATAGGTCTAATGAACATTTCTCTGGTGGGTAGTTTTTCATTGAAGTTCCAGAAATATCACATTGAAAATTCTAACTTTAGATTTCTTTTTCTTGCCTTTGGAGAATCTGGCTTGGTTGTTAACAAGACAAAATGTTGAGACTGTGTTATAAAAATTAAATTTCAAGTACTTGTGCTTAGTCCTCAGAGGCATACTATTGCAACCAAAACTAAAAGGGAAAATAACACATTTTCACTGAAAATCAGTAGGTGAGCAGAATGATGTCTGAGGAAAAACAACGTACCTCTGAAATGACTGGATTTTTATATGTCTAGGAAAGTCCTGGTGGTTTGCAGAGCCCTGACAATAGGTCTAGAAAAGAGAGTGTCCAGGTTACAAAGGTTTTTGAGGAAGATAAGTACTTTTGCTTTTATTGAGGTGTTTTATTTAATCACATAGCATGATTTATTTATCTTATTGGACTTAGCTCATTCAACAACCCCTGATAAAGTATTTCTTTCCTTTTTTGTTCTATTTTTATTTCCAATCACCTTACATGATATTGGGCCTAGAGCTGTGTGTTGTGGATATTGATTTTAAAAAGTAATAAATTGTAGTGTGAAATACTACTTATAACTGACTCAGTGTGGCTGCTATTTATATGGGCTCTTTTTTTTTTTTAAAGTATATTTCATTGATTATGCTGTTAACAGTTGTCCTGATTTCTTCTTCCTTTGCTGCCCTCCACCCAGGATGCCCCTTCCCTCCCCAAATCCCACTCCCCTTAGTTCATGTCCATGGGTGGTGTGTATGTTCCCTGATTTTACCTTTAAAGGTACTTAAGTGAATAAACTAATAACTATCAACAATAAAATCTAAAAAAATGAAGACAAAAACCAAACAAACAGCCAGTATAGCATCAAAATTGTAGGTATGGGGATTATTGGGAGAGTTGTCAGCTGGGAGGGGGAAGAGGGAGAAATGGGCTCTCATCTTTTTTCCCTGGTGTAAAATTTGATTTCCTTTGCACCTTGTAGAGGATGGCTTTAGCTGATCATTGAACTAATGGGAAGGAGTCCAGGTCATTTTGAGAAGAGTTGGCTTGTGCAGAGTCCAAGATGCAGATTTGTTGGACTTTTGTGAGCCTCTTGAAACCACATATTTATTTCTGATGACAACTTTACACTTGTGTTGGCAGAACACCCATAGTGACAACTGTTGCCTATGTTTAGTCTGTCCAGGAGCTCTACCAGCTAGTATGTTGGGGAAAACATACACTGTTTTTCTTAGTAGCTATGTAGATATTAAATCTTTCTGAGTTTGTTGTCTTAGATCTGACAGTATTGTTGGGTAAATTGCATCCTGTGATTGCCTCAATTTACCCTTTGAAATGAGGAATTAGAGGTTTTAGGCCATCTTTGGATGACTTGAAGTCTACTTTTTTGGGCGATCAGTAATTGGTTTTATGTATGTCCAGTTTATGATGTTTAAAATTTTTATTTCCCCTCTGTTAGCTGCTTTTTTGGTCTCCTGTATGTTAGTTACTTAATGGCTGCTATAACAAGTTACCACAAACTTGGTGGCTTCAAAAATAGCAATTTATTCTCTCACAATTCTGGAGGCCAGAATTTTTGTAATTAAGGTGTTAAGGCCCCACTGGAGGCTCTAGGGGAGAGTCTTTTTCCTTACCTTTTTCAGCTTCTGGTGGTTGTCCGCCTCATCTTGTGGCCTTGTTGCTCTTTAATCTCTTTTCACATTCTCTCTTATTTGTCTCAGCATTCCTTTTTCTACCTTTCTCTTAAGTATAAATGTGATTGCATTTAAGGCCCACCTGGATAATCCAGGATAAAATCTCCTTTCACATCTTTTAATCATATCGTTTGCCATATAAGGTAATATTCACAGGTTCTAGGGCTTAGGTCATGAATATCTTTTTTGGAACCATCATTCAGATTAGTATACCCTCCCTGGTTCTCTAACTCCTATCCAAATAAATTTTACCTATTCAAAAAATAAAAGGTTACTTTTAAAAAAAGGTAGTGAGGCAAGTGGTGGGGGGAGGCTCGGGTACTAGGGTTCTTATTTCCTTTTTTTTTTTTTTCAAATTTAACTTTATTATTGTATTACATTCATCCCATATTCCGCCCCTACTCTCCCCTTCCCCACTCTCCCCAACCGCCCCCCCCCATAGTCAGTCCTACATGTTGTCCATGTCCATGGGTCATCCATGCTAGTTCTTTGACTAGACTTCCCCTTCTTTGCCTCTTCTCCCCTCTTCCCCCCTCTCCCTGCGTTCTTATTTCTGCCGTTAAGTAGTGATGTAGTAACCTTGGGTGAATCATTTGTCCTCTTTGGTCCTTAGTTTATTCATCTTACAATATATGGAAGGAAAAAAAAAACAACATGGAAGAAATTAGAGTATGTTTTTGAAGTCAGTAATTTTATTTATTTATTTAAAGATTTTACTTACTATTTTCAGAGAGAGAGGAAGACAGAGAGGGAGAGAGAAGAGACATCAATGTATGGTTGTCTTTCACCTGCCTCCAGCCACAGACCTGGCTGGAGACCTGGTTATGTGCCCTGGCTGGGAATCGAACCAGCAACCTTTGGGTTTGCAGGGTGGCATGTCTTATCCACTAAGTCACCAGCCAGGGCCTGAAGTCAGTAATTTTAAATGTGAATCAAGAACTCATCCAGTATTTTGGGTCAATATAGTTTTGTGGTGTGGTCTTGACTAGGACTTGAGAGACAGAAGACTGAATTGTTGGCTGATTGTCAACTCCTTGGAGTATTATTAACCATAGGATAACAAATCTGTACTTGTTAATTGTGTGTGATTTTCTAAAAACTGTAATGAACTAGCTGGTACATTCTCTATTTTCATCCTAATGAGGCTGTGGACTTTGTAGTCTGGATTTCCTTTTCAGTAAGAGTAGTTTGTCAAAATTAAACACTGACAGATTTTTTTCTAACTCAGACTAAGTCATGGGCCCACTTTTAGAATTTTTCACATACAGTCTTATTCTTCAAACTTACTGGGTCCTTGTTCCATTGTTTTTCATTACTAGGGAGGGCACTAGAAAGCAGGGACTAAGATGGTGTTGTTAAAAGGACTATTTCAAGATTTAGTTTTATAATACTCATTATCAGTTTCTTCCAAATGTTTTTCTGATTGTAATCTACATTTCTTAGAATAAAGCAAATTTATATCTGAGCCAGAGGCATAATTATGTCAGAATAAAATGCCCTGTGCTAAAGAGGTCAACCAACAGGTTGGGAAAATTTGTTTGGTTTCTGAGGCAAATGCTTGGACTGCATGTGCCTTATTTCTCATCAAGGCACATGGAGTAAATAAGTAAGACTCATTTACCTTAGACTTGTAGAGTGTAATATACTGATAATTTGTTCAGTACTTTACAACAATAAATTATATCAAAGGATCTGATAAAACATAAGCAAACCTCATTTATATGACTGGTTGGAAACAAGCATAGATAAAACTTACAGATAGTTCAGAAAATTCATTATGGTTATTTTTAACTTCCTGTATCATCAATTTTATTTTACCTTTGGTTTCCATAATATTTTCCAGAGTCATCTTGTTCTTTTTCCATCACAGGCACGAGGTAGGTAAGGGATAGAGCTAATAAGATTAGATGATAAAAGGATCAATTCATCAAAATGGCACAACAGTACTAAATTTTGCACAATAATAAAGATTTGAAATACATGAAAGAATAAACATACATCTGCAATTATTATTTTTTAAAAGATTTTATAATTTTTTAGAGAGAGGAAGGGAGGGGGAAAGAGAGGGAGAGAGAAACATCACTGTATGGTTGCCTTTTGCATGCCTCCAGTTGGGGACTTGGCTGGAGACCTGGCTTGCAACCCCGGCATGTGCCCTGACTGGGAATTGAACCTGCTACCCTTTGGTTTGTAGGGCAGTGCTCAATCCACTAAGCCACATCTGCAATTATGTTAAACAACTTATTTCTATGTAACCCATGGACCAAAAAGATTCAAAGAAAATTAGAAAATATTTTGGACTTGGCCCTGGCTGGGTAGCACAGTTGGAGCATCATCCCATACATTAAGGTTGCAGGTTTGATTCCCAGTCAGGGTACATACAAGAATCAACCAATGAAAGCATAAATAAGTAGAACAACAAATTGGTGTGTCTTTTTCTGTGTTTGTCTCTTCCCCTCCTTCTCTGTCTAAAAAATCAATCAATCAATAAGGAGAAAAGTCTAAAGTTGGTGACTTATTTTTGTTTTAAGAACCTAGCAAAATAGGAATAAGTTAAACCCGAAGGAAGCAGTAAGTAGTTGATGGAATATACAACAAACAGTAGAGAAATATCAGTAAAACTGAAAGTGGGTATTTCAGTAAAGTTAATAAACCAAGCAAGTCTGATCAGGAAAAAAAAGGAGATGGCAAATTACTAGTATAGGAATAAGAGATGGCTTATCATTACAGACAGTAATTAGGGAATATTAACAGTTATGCCAATATCTTCAGTGTCTTAGATGAAGTGAATCATCTCTTTTATTTTTTAGTTATTTCCCCTGCACCCTCCCCCTCCCCCACATCACCTCTCTTAAAGACAAACTACCAAAGCTCACTTGAGAATACAGAACTTCATTAGCCTGATATCTGTCTATTAAGGGAATAGAATCTGTAATTAAAACCTTTCTGCAGAGAAAAATCCAGGTCCAGGTGGCGTTACTGATGAATTTAAATATATATCTATTAGAGAGGGGAAGGGAGGGAGAAAGAGAGGGGAAGAAACATCAGTGTATGGTTACCTCTTCCGTGCCCTGAACCAGGGACCTGGCCTGCAACCCAGACATGTGCCCTGACTGGGAATTGAACTGATGACTGTTTAGTTTCCAGGCCGGAGCCCAATCCACTGAGCCACGCCAGCCAGGACTACTGGTGAATTTTAAGAGAAAGTTATGAAATAATACCAATTCTACACAAAGTCTTCAAGAAAATAGAAGAGGAGGAAACACTAAATCATCTGTTATTTTTAACTGCATCTGCTGTCAGACATTTAACTTCCATTGCTGTACATTTTAAGTGTTTTCTAGTTTTATTTTTCTCACACAATAGACTTATGAGATAATTAGGGCAAATAACTAATACCCTTAAAGTTAAGGGAACTGTCTAGTTCAACCTTTCAGTGATTTATTTAGTTGGGAGGGGACCCACATCTTATTCCTAGTTCTGATCTTGCCATTGTTAACAAGGTGCCCCTTTAGTAGCTTTTTTTTTTTTTTAATTTTTATTGTTGTTGTATTACATCCATCCCCTTTTTGCTCCCCTTTGTCCCCCTCCCCACCCACCCATTCCCCCCAAAGTCAATTCCCCCTGTTGTCCATGTCCATGGTTCCTTTATACTAGGTTCTTGTCTAAGCTGCTCCCCTTTCTTGCCTCTGCCTCCCCCCTCCCCCCTCCCTTTAGTAGCTTTTTTGTAACAGCCTTTGGAGCTAAGTCTAATCACTGATTTAACCAAGGACAAACTGTTAGAATTCTCAGTCATTCAGTTGAAGACTGGATTAGATTCTGTGTTGCTGCAATGCTTGACCCTTACTAAAACCTCAATAAATATCCCATGACCAACCAAACAATTTTATTTTTTAAAGATGTTATTTATTTAATTTTGGGGGAGAGGGGAAGGAAGGGAGAAAGAGGGAGATAAACAGATGTGAGAGAGAAACATTGGTCAGTTGCCTCTAGTCAAGTTGCATCTTGACTGGGTACCAAACTTGCAACCCAGGCATGCTCCCTGACAGGGAGTTGAAGTGGCACCTTTCCTTTGCAGAATGATGCCCAACCAACTGAGCCACACTGGTCAGGGCCCAACCAATTAATTTTAAAGCAAGGGCCAGAATTACTGTATTAATCATCCTTTTGGTATAGGATTTGAATTGAGATTATAGTTGGAAACTGGACAAAAAGAGAGTCAGGCATCTTTTTTGTCTTAAGTAACGCATTAGAATCTCAGTGGAAGAGCTGGGTGGTCTGAGATTGGCTATCCCTTCAGCCGTTTATCTGATGGTGGCCTTTCTTTGCATTTAACTATCAATATATCTGAAGTATAGAGCACACTTTTATGATATTGTGGCATAGTAACTCACACTTAAATGTCAGTAGAGACACTTGCAAAGACCTATAAGGTTAAATAATTTCTGGTGTGGGTTTGTTTCTCCTGTCATCACCGATTATGTATTTTTTTACAGCTTTAAATTGCCACAGAGAGATATTGGTCAGAATCATAACAGATAGCCAGGGAGCTGCCAAGGATACTGGTGTATGGGATGGGGAAAAAGTTCAATACTGACTTGGTTTTATTTATCTAAATTGTAGCCTCTGACTTTAATACAATTCATGTTGCAAATACATCAAGGGAATAATAGCAAAGCACAAAATTATGCCATATGTTAAAGGAATGTTTTCTTTTACTTCCTCAAGTTTTATAATCTTGAGATATCTTTCCTATTCCAATTATATAAAAACTCCTTTTTTGTTAGCATGTATTAGATTTTAGCCTATTGGTTAAATTCAGATACCATCTCAACAGTTAAATTTGAGGCATTTTAGAGGTTTTAGTTATGGTTATGCAAATTATTTTTTATGTTTCTTGAATGTCTTTGCTAAACTTAGATTACGAGAGAAGTAAATTATCTGGTATAATAGACACTCTTCCTTAAAATAGAGTATTTTTAAAAAATATTTTATTATTTTTAGAGAGGGAGGAAGAGAGAGGCCGAGAGGGAGAAAGACATCAATATATGGTTGCCTTTCACCTGCCTCCAGCTATGCACATGACTGGAGACCTGGCTTGCAACCTAATTATGTGCCCTGGCTGGGGAATCGAACCAGCGACCTTTGGGTTCGCAGGCTGGCACCTTAACCACTGTGTCACCAGCCAGGGCAAAATAGAGTATTTTTTAAATGACCTGAAGGGGCCTTTGTAACCCTTAAGCTGCTGATGTCCAAAATCTATACAAAGTAGATGATAACAGGATAAATACAAAGTCTTAATTCTGTGGCTGTTTAAAAATGCTTTATGACCATAGTTTTATTTGGTAGTAGACATTTTAGTTTTTCTTTTTTTCTTTTTTTTTTTTAAGATTTAGTTTTATGTCCTGGCTGGTGTGGCTTGGTTGGGGGTTGTCCAGCAAACTGAAAGGTCTGTGGTTTGGTTGCCAGTCACAGCATATACCGAAGTTGTGGGGTTTGGTCCATAGTCAGGTTGCCTACAACCGGCAACCAGTTGGTGTTTCTCTCTCTCTTTTTCCCACCCTTCCTCTCTCTAAAATCAATAAGCATTCCTTGGGAGAGGATTTAAAAAAAAATGATTTATTTTTATTTTCTATTTATTGATTTTAGAGAGAAAGAGGCATAAATTTGTTGTTCCACTTATTTATGCATTCATCAGTTGATTCTTACATGTGCCTTGACCTTGGATCCAACTCACAGTTGTGGCATTTCAGGTGGTGCTCAAACCAACAGAGCTATCCAGCCAAGGCTGGTTCTTAAGGTTGTTTATGATGAGCTCTGGCTGGTGTGGCTCAGTTGGTTGTGTAATACAGCAAAAGTTTGGGGGTTTGGGCCTTGGCTGGTGTGGCTCAGTGGATTGGCGCCAGCCTGCAAACCCAAAGGTCGCTGGTTCGATTCCCAGCCAGGGCACATAACCAGGTTGCAAGCCAGGTCTGTAGCTGGAGGCAGTTGAAAGGCAACCATACATTGATCCTTCTCTCCCTTTCTTCTTCCCTCCCTGCCCTTCTCTCTAAAAATAATGAATTACAAAAACATTAAAAAAAAAGTTTGGGGGTTTGATTCCTTGTCAGGGCACATACCTAGGTTGTGGGCTCAGTTCCCGGTAAGGGTGTGTATGGGAGGTAACCAATCAATATTTTGTTCTGCCTCTGTGTTTCTTTCTAAAATCAAAAAACATATTTTAAAAATTAAGACACCCACCTGGCCATAATGCCTTGAGATGAGGTCAGTACATTCCAAGGATAGAGTTGTAGGAAAGTACCATCTGGAAAACATTTGACGATAGTGATGCCAAACTCTCTTGTCTCATAAATCTTGGTATGTAACCTCTTACCCAGTGATGGTTTAAGTGTGCCGTAACTGAATTTAAAGACAGACACTTGCGAGAAGAAATTCTGTGGATTTCAATAAAGGGAAAAGAATCCCATTAAAAGTATTACTTTGTGGAAATGTGATCTAGTAATGAGATATAAAGAATTTGTGTGTTACTACTAAATATACCAGTGAACCAGACTTAACCACTTCAAGTCTGAGCATTGCTGTAGTATACACTCGTTTATATTTTTTAGTGGTGGTCAGACCTTGGAGGATAGTGCAGCCAGATAAAATTTATAAGGCAGCCTTTATCTCTATTTATGATGTATACATATATTTTTAAATATTTTACTTATTTTTAAAAAGAAAGGGAGAGAAACATCAGTGTGTGGTTGCCTCTCTCATGCCCACAACTGGTACCTGTCCCAAAACTCAGGCATGTGCTCTGCCCAGGGAAAGGAACCGGTTGTTGCAGCCTGGCTCCCAATCCACTGAGCCACACAAGCCAGGGCTATATGTTTTAATCTAAAAGAAAAAAAAAGGCGGCGGGGGGGCATCCTTTACTCCTTTGCTTAGTAGAGTAGGAGGCTTGGATAATCAACAGACAAGATACTTGACCTCGGAATCATTCTGTGCTCGGTGAAGTAGTTAGTACCTTGGCCTGATTTTTTAAAAAAATTTATTTATTATTTTTAGAGAGAGGGGAAGGGAGAGAGGCAGAGAGGGAGAGAGACATCAATGTATGGTTGCCTTTCATCTGCCTCCAGCTATGGATCTGGCTGGAGACCTGGCTTGCATCCTGGTTATGTGCCCTGGCTGGGGAATTGAACCAGTGACCTTTGGGTTAGCAGACCCACACTTTATCTGCTGTGCCACCAGCCAGGGCTGGCCTGATTTTTAAAGGATCTAAACTGGACCTGTGCTAGCTAAGGGAAAGCACTTCCTTTCTCCACACACTCAGTTATAAAGTTTGTTGTCTGTATATGGCTTGTTAATGATAGGGGTGTTAACAATGACAGTTAATCTTCTCAACTCTTTCCTAATCCCATTTCTTAAATAGACAGTTAAAAAGCTTTTAACTTCTTTTGAATTGGGTGCTCATGGGCTTTTGGTGGAGGTGGAATGATAGTTATCAGCCCATTTAACAAAATCTGAGATGGCCAGGACAGCTGCAATGTGCATCTCTTTGCTGTGTTTTTCTTAAAATGCCACATGGCCAACATTTTGGAAATCATAAATCTATCTAGTGGAAGAAAAATCTCCATAGAGGGTGTTTTGGTTCTATGCAGTATGTTTTACAAATTCAAAACCACTGGTTATTTTGAGAACCTAAAGAGCAAAGAACATAGATTAAAATGGTTTGTAAATTTGGTTTCTCTTCATCTGTTTTGTTGCAATAAGGCTAGATAGAGGGCACTTTGAAGACAAAGCTGTAGCTGATGATTTAATCTTTACCTGAGCCATTAGCCACCCTCAAGGGCCTTAGAGGAGAAGTAAGAATTTCTCAAGCCTGGGCCTACCAAAGCCACCCATCAGTAGCATATTTCACTGATTTTCAACCTTTTTAATCTCATGACACACACAGACTGATTACTAAAATTCTGCAGCATATCCAAAAATATATTTTTTGCTGATCTGATTTTAAAAAATAGGTATAATTTTGCTTCATTCACACCGGACAGCTACTGTTGTGTTGGCTGTTACCATTTTTTCACTTGACAAACTAAGGCAAAAGAGGTCATTGCCCCTGACTAGTCAGGATGTTTTAAAAAGTTCTTGCTGCACCACTGGTTAAAAATCGCTGGTATAGCTCTGGCTGGTGGCACAGTGAATAAGATGCCAGCCTGTGAACCCAAAGGTCGCTGGTTCACAACCCCATTCAGGGCACATAAACCAGGTTGCAAGCCAGGTCTGTAGCTGGAGGCAGGTGAAAGGCAACCATACATTGATGTCTCTCTTCTTCTCTGCCTCTGTCCCTTCTTCTCTGTCTAAAAATAATAAATATCTTTTAAAAAATGGCTGGGCCCTGGCTGGTGGCACAGTGGATAGGCGCCGGCCTGCGAACCCAGAGGTCGCTGGTTCGATTCCCCAGCCAGGGCACATAACCAGGTTACAAGCCAGGTCTCCAGCCAGGTCTGTGGCTGGAGGGGGGTGAAAAGTGACCATACACTGATGTCTTTCTCCTTCTCTCCCTTCTCCTCTGTCTGGAAATAATAAATGAAATCTTAAAAAAAAAAAAAAAATCACTGGTATATTTAATTAGTACATATGATAGGGAGCTTTGCATATGCCCTCACCTTCTCCTACTTTTAGAATGACTTCTTTTTCTGGAGGATTTTGCCTTCTTAATAGGTTTATAAAGTTTATATTGAAACTCTAAAAAGAAGAGAGAGCTCATGGTTACGCATTTTGACATTTGGTCTGACTGCCACCTCCAAAGAGTTGAGTGGGTAGTTCAGTGAGGAAATTTACCAGTTGTTTTCTATTATTTTTTTAAATAATAAAAGAAAACCTAAAGAAAGATTTAGGATTGTAAGGTGTGTGTGTGTATGCTTCTGCTTGTAGGTAGGGATGAAAATACAATTTGCTACACCAAGCACTAAGAAAAGCCACCAAGTCAGCTGGTGTTTAAAAGGGACTGGAGGGACCTAAGCAGAGCCTGAACTGTACAAAACAGATAGATACGAGAGACCCAGTGTGGATGGTTCTGTGGTTCCAGGATTGATTGGTTAACCATCATTTGTCTGTTGTTCTGGATTTCCCCAGTTTTTCTCTCAATTTCTGGGGATTGGCAGTTTTAATATGTTTTGTGTGTGTGTGTGTGTTTAATCCTCATAATGTGGGGGCTGTTTTTTGTTGTTTTACTCTCCTCTTTGCTTCACCTCCTCACCTCTTCCCTTTTATTTTTCTGGAAGATTCATCTGTTAAAGACATCTCCTGTCATCAATTTGGAATGTGGGTTCTGACTGTGCCTGACTACAATGATCTTTGATGTTTTTTTTCCCAAGGCAGACTCTCACCAGATCCCTGGTTTAAGTGTCTTTTCCCTGGCACTTAGAGGCCTGAAAAGGTGAATTTGCCTTGCATCTTTAATAATGAAGGGTTGGTGGGGGCTTGCTTGCTTCTTGTATCCTTATGAGCAATTAAATTTCCAGAATCTATCTCTAAATGTTGCTGCCTTTAACAGAGCGTTCCTGCCTATATTCAAGAAAGGGCTGAGAGCTGTTATGCCTGAAAGACTCCAGAAATTTGAGAAGCTACTCACCCCTTTCCATGGAGATTTCCGCAAGGATAAGGTTGCTCTCGGAGGCTCATCCTCTTTTTTTCCTCCTTCGTAGTATCAGGATTCTACCTTAATCACTCAATCATCCTGCCAGCTATGTCTCATTTCTCATACTGGAGCACTCCCTCCTCCCAAGCTCAGCGTGAACCACCAGTCTTGATGCTTTATCTGGTCTAGGCTTTAGCCCTTAAATTGTCCGTCTGGCTTTGTGTTTCATTTGACCCTAATACACTGGGTCGCACTGTCTAAAAGAGAGTTATGTCCCCTCTGATGTCTGAGTGCATTTCTCATTTCTTACTGCTGCTCCTGAGCAGATCTGTAACTTCAAGGTTAAGATAAGACACATTCCATCAGAACTATGTCGTCATCCTTGCCAGCTTCTGATCTGTGACTGTCCAGGAGATTTACAAGACAATTGCATGCCATTCTTTACAGAATATTATGGTTGGACTCTGACTCTTGGCATCAGGCCTAATTTGATTTGTCAGCTGTTACAAAACCCATTTCCCAAAGAATAAGGGACCTCAGCCATGTGCCCTTTAGGCAGGTCTTAAAGAGTGGGAAGGAAGGGATTGATCTGACTCTTTATTCCCTGGTGTTTTAGGGAAAGGGATGGACTCCAGAATATTTTTGTTCCTTTCTTTGAACTTGTATTTTCCTCCATTAGTGTTTCTCTCATTCTAGCCTGTCTTTTATCCCTTCACAGGATTACTATTAATAAATCTTTTCATTCTGCCATCTCCTATGCTTTTCTAAGTTTTAAAGCATAAGTAATTCTATCTTTGAGAGAGAATGTACCTGCCTGTTCTCTGAATGTTTATTAGTTTACTGTTGCCTAATTAACAAAGACATTGTTCCTCCTTTCTTGCTGTCTACCTAACATATCGAGCTGAAGGAGTTACTGCACGTGATATAGTTTAACAGCTTAGGAATTTGGATGGTCATATTTCCTGATGCTGTTGTATTCTGTCCTATAATATTTTTACAAAAGCTTTTCTTTAAGGGACTGAACAGCACTTTGGTTTCAACATAAACTTGCCCTTTCCCTGGGAGATAAGCATTGAGGATTTATTTGACCCAGTTTAGTGATTGTAGATCAAAATTTATTTAGTAAAGGTCACACGTGGTAAATTAATCACAGAATCAGAACCCTGATCTAATTTCTTAAGCATTGTTTTCATATGATAGTTAAAATAATTTTAACTTCCATGGCTGAAAGTCTTTTAAATTTTTTTTTAATGTATTGCTTTTAAACAGAGAGAAACAACATTGGTTTGTTGTTCCACTTATTTATGCATTATTCATTGGTTGCTTATATATACCCTGATTGGAGATTAAACTTGATATATTGGGATAACCCTCTGACCAGCTGAGCTACCTGGCCAGGGTAAAAAGTCTTTTTAAAAGTTTTATTTATTATTTTCAGAGAGAAGGGCAGGGAGGGGAGGAAAGGGCGAGAAGTGTCAATGTATGGTTGCCTTTACCTGTCTCCAGCTAAGGACCTGGCTGGAGACCTGGCTTGCAACCTGGCTATGTGCCCTGGCTGGGGAATCAAACCGGCGACCTTTGGGTTCACAGGTCGGCACCTTATCCACTGTGCCACCAGCCAGGGCTCTGAAAGTCTTTTTAAAAGAAAGAGTTTATTAATTTATCAGGCCTTTGCTAGGAAAGAGAGAGACAGAGACAGAGACAGAGAGACAGGTCTTCGGGCATGGAGTATAAACCACCAGCAGCATGGCTAGGTAGGATGGACAACAAGTCCATTGTCTGGAGTTTTGCAAGCTTTTTTTTTTTTTTTTAATTTTTACTTACTTATTTATTTATTTATTTATTTTTTAGAAAGGGGGGAAGAGAGAGAGGCAGAGAGGGAGAGAGACATCAATGTATGGTTGCTTTTCACCTGCCTCCAGCCACAGACCTGACTGGAGACCTGGCTTGCAACCTGGTTATGTTGCCCTGGCTGGGAATCGAACCTGCGACCTTTGGGTTCACAGGCCGGCACCTTATCCACTGTGCTACCAGCCAGGGCCCTGCAAACATTTTTATATATCAGGTAGGGAGGTGAAAGATGTAACCATTCCAAAAGTATTTATGTTAGTTATAGACAAAGAGGGTTGGAGTAGGTGAAATAGGGTTGCTCTCTTACCTTATAATTTCTGTTTTCAATCAGGTTGTTTCTGGGATAGGTGCAGTTGAGTCCTCGAACAAGTGCCCACTCCTGTGGATTAGCTGTGGTCAGCAGATTGGAAAACTAATGTGTAAATAAGATGTGTAGACTCCTGGGAATCTGTGATTCCTGGCTATTCTCACTTGGATAATCTTAGAAATAGCTACCTGGAAAGAAATCCAAATTCCAAAGAGATGAACAGGAAATGTTAACAGTCTTTTGTCAGGGCTGGTCCACAGTTATTAACAGACTAATGTTTTGTCTTTCACTTTCTGCCTGGTGCAATTTTAATTTAGAACATCTCAAAATATTTTTCTTGTCATCCCTTAACTATAGAAAGTAACGAACAAACAAATTTAGGAATCCCTGTCTGGTAAGGCTCAATTGGTTGGAACACTGTCCTGTAAACCAAAAGGTTACTGGCTTGATTCCAGTCAGGGGCCATGCCCTGGTTTAGGCCATTGGTCCATGCTCCAACGGGCACCAGCAAGAAGCCATCCATCCATGTTTCCCTTTCACATGGATGTTTGTCTCTCCCTCTTTCTCCCCCTCCCTTCCCCACTCTAAAATCAATGAGCATGTCCTGGGCATGAAGATTAAAAAAAAAATGTTTGGAAGCCCTGGCAGGTTAGCTCAGTTTGTTAGAGCATTGTCCTGATACTCCAAAGCTGGAGCTTGTTCCCAGATCAGGGCATAAGCAAGAAACAACAAATGAATGAATAAATTACAACAAAGTGATATTTCTAGCTCTCAAATCAATACAAAATATTTTTTAAGGTAGGAAAAGTGAAAAAAGGCAACTTTAACTCAGAGATTTAATGATGGGTCCATTCAAAATTGAGGGAATCTTTTGTAGTTGAAAACTACGTTGCTCTCTTTCCCTGTAATTTCTGTTCTCAACCAGGGTTTTTTTTTTTTACTTTTTATTACTCTTAAGGCAGCCAGCCATCCCTGGCTCTCAACACAAGCAGAGCAGGGGTTTGGAGGCTAAAATGTTCTTTAGGGCCAGGAGAAATACAAGTTTATGGAACTGTAAACTCTTAAGTAGCTTTTCTTTATCTCAGTCCTCTTTTTCTTAAGTACCAGGGATTATTGATATAAGTAATTTTTAATGCTACATTGTTTTGGATGGGTAGTAATTTTAAAATTTGTTATATAACGTTACAAGAACAACTAGGGAGAAGTGGTTTTAACAGTAATGGTTGTGGCTGAACTGCTCTTCCCTTCCCCCTTTTAAAACTACTTAAGGATTAAATTTTTTTTATATCTATAATTTTAGTTGAAAGGTTTTTTGGTAGTGTTTTAAAGCTCTGGGTTCAATTTCTGTATCTAGTAAACTCCCAAAGGACAGTTATATAGTATCCCAAATATTCTCCTTCCACTTTTTGTTATCATTCCCCGCCCCCAAGCAGTTTTAATTAACTGTTCAGTGACAGATGGTGGAAGAGGTCTTGTGTAAAATGCTTCTGGTGGGTTGGATTAGGGGGTGGGTGGTTTGCCCTGATCTGTTGTAGAAGGACCTAGCCTTTCCCCGCCCCCTTCCAGTTGAACAGTTGAGTTATAATCCTGTTAGATGATCGTAAAGTGTGTTGATTAATTCCCAGTGCTCTTAGAGGAATAAGCACAAAATCTGAATTTAAAATCCAAGAACCAATTCCCTTGAGCTATGAATACCTTAGCCTTGAGGCCAAGGTAGGTACCTTTCAACTTCTTCACTGAGTCTTCACTGAAAAGGAAAGTTAAGGCTTTTAACTTTTCAGTTTGCTTCACCCCCTCTTAGTCTAGTAAGGCTGCCAGTTGCCATGGCAACGGACTGGGACAGCTGCGCAGTGGCGCCCAGGCAGCTGGGTGGGGGCGGGGGAGCTGCCAGCCCGCCAAGTCCCAGACCTGGGAGGGGAGGCAGGCCCCTCCTGTTAGCCCAGAGGGAAAGAAAGAACCGGGGCGATCCGGTAGGTAAATGAGGGAACCCCCATTCATCTTCTCCCTTTGGGGTGTCTCTTCTGCATGAAGGTATAAAGGGAGATTTTTCTCTTTTCTCCCTCAAACTGAAGAACACATATGTAAATCCTTGTTTTTCCTCGTGAGGCAGGGGAGGCCATGGCCACAATGCTTAACTGCATGCATCTAACCCAGGGCTGGTTTTAACCCCAGCGCTTTGACCTAAACTGCTCAGCTCCCGGAAATTCCAAGGTGAGTGGGGTGGGGTGGGGTACTCTCCCTGGAATATGACATTTCCTGTCTCTGGTGAGGTCGAAGGCTGTTTTTATTTTAAATAAATAGATATTTTTTTCTTGAAGCTTGGGACTCGTCTACATTCATGGAAAAATTATTTTGAAATCCCTTACATTCTCCCGCCCACCCCCCTCTTCTGAATAAAGTATTTTAATGAAAACTTAGTTTTATTACATGGCAGTAATGGGTATAGATCGTTTTCTTGGTGGGCAACTAGTGCTAGCAAGTTATGGAGATAAAGATTTCCAATGATATATTGGAATAATACCTTAAAATTTGCAATTTGAAGTAAATTAATAAATGTGACTTTTTATGCTCATTGACCTGAACAAAATTCTAAGATTAGTATTGACCTTCCCTAATCCTAGGAGTGGCCTTCTCCTCAAGATAGAAATATTTTTAGAAAGTGCTGAAAAAAATTTTAAAGATTACAGCAAAATAAATATGTAGTTCAGCTAAGGAAAACAATTCCTGCTACTTTATAATCCAGATTGTAGGTAGCATTTAACATGGTTATAGAAAAATTCTTAAAAATGATTATGGTAACAATGTGGGAATTAAAATCCCCTCTAGATTCTCTGTTGAGTACCCCCTGGTTGTGCATATTTCTGAGCTTAACTCAATTTCCATTTGTGTTGCCTTCAGCTCTGCTTGGGCAAATGAATGGTTCCTCTGTGTTTTGAGGCTTCATGTCAATGTGAGTCTGGGGCCAGACGACTTTTTCCTCCTCCTCCTTTCTTTGGCCCAAAGTCAACTTGAGTTAAGAGGGGAGGTACCTCCTTAACTATTTGGATTAGTTGAGCCTTGAGAATTACCGAACAATCCAGTGACTAATTTTGACTTTTAGAACTAAGAAAATTTTTTCTCCTCCTTGCCTTCTTCCCATTCCTAACTGAAAAAGGAAGAAGTTTAGTGTGCTTGAGATGTCAGTTTTGCTTTTGTGAGCTGATGGATGTTCTGAGGAGACAAGCTCAGTTTGTTTAAGGGAAATGTACCGAGTCACTGAAAATGTGAAAGATGCCTAAGCAGGCCTTTCTTGTGCTGCTAAGAAACCAACAAGATGCTCAGAGCAAGGGAAAGTTATATTTTGGTGACTTTTTTTTTTTTTCTCCCCATTTTTATCAAGAACCTTATTTACCTTGGAGGGAAAAGTTTTACTTCTGTTATGGTTCTTTTAATGGTAGGTTTTCTGCATTTCTTCTTGAGTTCCTGGCTTGTAAACAGTTACAGAAGTAACCAGCAGTAACATACTATGCTACTTGTCTTTTGGGATCAGAAGTTAAAGGAATTAGACAATTGTGCCAGCTAATTTTGCTCCTGTTAGTTGAAGAGAAAGTTGTACTTGGGAAAGTGGGGATAGGTCCATTAAAAAAAATTGTTAGGAATTGTGTGTAGAGTGCTTCAAGACCTGAGAGAATGGTACATGGCGGTTGTGTTAAATCACTTGCATCCATCAATAAGAAAAATTTGTCCTGGCCTATGCTTTCTCTGCTCCCCCTGTTCCCTGTTGTAACGGAAGTCTGGTAAGATGCATTACAGTCTCCCTCTCAGTTTAGGAGGGCCGTCCTGAGTATAGAGCTGGCTCTTTAAGGCATTAGAGGAGAATATGAAAAAAAAAGAGGCAAAGTTTTAACCTCTCACATGGATTCTGAACATTTGTCCTTCCCATTTGCAGGGATCCAGTGGCCTTAGTCCTTAAGGTGACACAGCGTGCGACATGGGAAAGAAAACCAAACGAACAGCTGACAGTTCTTCTTCAGAAGATGAGGAGGAGTACGTCGTGGAGAAGGTGCTAGATAGGCGTGTGGTTAAGGGGCAAGTGGAATATCTACTGAAGTGGAAAGGCTTTTCTGAGTAAGTGCCTTCTTCTAGGCTTTAGGACTCTGCAGAAGCGGACACCTTTGGTTTTTTCCCTATGAACCACCACCATTTTGTTGTTTTTCTTTTTCCACTCAAGACACAGCAATAAACTAAATGAAGTCTCAAAGTCTTCCCTTTTTGGAGCTGGTATTCTCTCTCTCTCTCTCTTTTTTTTTTTTTTTTTTTTAAAGATTTTACTTATATATATATATTTTTTTAGAGGGGAAGGGAGAGAGGCAGAGAGGGAAAGAGACATCAATGTATGGTTGCCTTTCACCTGCCTCCTGCTACAGACCTGGCTGGAGACCTGGCTTACAACCTGGTTATGTGCCCTGGCCAGGGAATTGAACCAGCGACCTTTGGGTTCGCAGGCTGGCCCCTTATCCACTGTGCCACCAGCCAGGACTTGATAGTGCTTTTGAGAGGAAGTATAATGAATTGGTTAGGAATATAGACTTTGGGGCCAGATTACTTGGGTCCTTGCACCACCACTTATGATATGAGCTGGGTGATCTTTTTTAAGTTCCTTAATCACTTTTTTCTTCTCAATAAAATAGGGACAAGACATTATACTTGTTGTACAAATGTTGGGTAGATAAACAGAGCCTGATACATAAGCTTAGTGTAAGTAGAAACTTACTGTTAACTATTCTTTTGAATATAACTAAGCTAAAATACATATGATGAAGATGAAGATGATGATGAAATTATCACCATGGGCCCCATAGCCCATAGCTATTCAAAACAATTCCTGGTTTCCAAAACTGTCCTAGGATGAAGTGCTTAATGAGACTTAAATCAGAAACCACAGTTTCATCGTCTTGTAGCCTCCACTCTGTTTGTGTGGGTGTGTGTATTTTTTAAAATCCTCACCCATGGATAGTTCATTGATTTGAGAGAGAGGAAGGGGGTGGGGGAGAGAGAGAGAAGAACATTGATATGAGAGAGAAACATGGATCAGCTGCCTCCTGTATCCACCCTGAACAGGGATTGAATCTGTAACCTTTTTGGATGATGCTCCAACTGAGCCACTGGGCTAGGGTCATATTTATTATTGAAAAAATTTAAATACACAGCTGAAGCAAAAGAAGTTGAGTGAACACAGATATATACCACCTAGTTTCTACAATTAACATATTTATTTATTTAAGAAGTATGTATCTTTTTGGTATACTTTTTTTTTTTTTTTTTTTTTTTAAGATTTTATTCATTATTTTTAGAGAGGAGGGCAGGGAGGGAGGAAGAAAGGGAGAGAAACATCAATGTATGGTTGCATTTCACCTGCCTCCAGCTACAGACCTGACTGGAGACCTGGCTTGCAACCTGGTTATGTGCCCTGACGGAATCAAACCAGTGACCTTTGGGTTTGCAGGTCAGCACCTATTCACTGAGCCACCAGCCAGGGCTACAATTAACATTTTAATATAACCTATCCATCTTGCTCCTTTATCCATCAATCTATTTTATTTTTTAAAGGAAAAAAACCTTAAAAAAAGAAAAAAACTTAAAAACCCTCTAGTCAGTGACCTTTAAGAATGATACTAAAGTGAAGACTAGAATGTCTTATTAGTAACTGGGTTTATGCTGAAGTGCTAAAGTAGATTATTTTCTTTGGAATAAATAAAATTAGACACATCGAAGCATAGAAGAAATAGCTTGAAAGGTAAATATGTGAAGCTGTGTAACTGTTGGGCATTTTGCCTCAATTGCTGGCTAATTCTTTTCTCAGGATACCTGATAACAAAGAATGGATTTCTCAGGAAACCAGTGAACTGACAGAAAATGTCTTTAGGATCCTTAGAGTGGTACTGTCCAGTAGAAGTATAATACAAGCCACAAGTAATTTTATTTATTTATTTTTTTAATTTTTAAAAGATTTTATTTGTTTACTTTTAGAGAGGGGGAGAGAGAAAGAGAGGGAGAGAAACATCAGTATGTGAGAGATACATCACAACTGAGGACTGTCTCGAAACCCAGGCATGTGTCGACTGGGAGTTGAACCACTGACCTTTCGGTTCCCAGGCCAGTGCTCAAATCCACTGAGCCACACCAGCCAGGGCATAAGCATAATTTTGAAGTTTTGGGAGGCTGAAGTAAAAAAATAGTGAAATTAATAATATGTCTTATTTAACACAATCTACAAAAGGCTATTTCAACAAGAATTAATTTTAAAATTGTTGATATTTTACATTTTTTCATACTAAGTCTAAAATCTGATGTGTATTTTCCATTTTATAGCACACGTCTATTAATACTAGTCACATATGGCTAGCAGCTACCATATTGAACGTCACAGCTTTAAATATACTGAAAGAGTCCGTGTTTTGACAGTACCTTTGAACAAGGCATGAATCAGGAGCCTTCGGAACATACTTAAGGTTATTTCATTACATGAATCAAAGTTTCTTATCTGGAGCACTGTTTTAGGTGGGACAGTTTGTGCACTACAGGATGCTTAGCATCTCTAGCACACAGCACTAAAGGTGGGTAACACAGCAATCAGAATATGCCCTGCATATTTCTAAAGAAAGATAAAAGAGCAAAAGACAAGGCTTGGAGTAGACAGATTAAACATTTGTCCTTTGTCAGAAATGCCCAGAATTTCATTAAAGACTGGAACAAATTTTGCCAGCATTGTATATCTATCCGCTAGGCATTGGTCAGGTTCTACCTTGGCTGATACACTGTAGATACAGCAATATCAATGTGGTAGGAAAAGTGATAATCTCATTATAGAACTGGCTTTTCATTCTGTGAAAGACTTTCTCCTACCCCTATATCTATTGTTGGCATGCCTTTGACTTTGGTACCTTAATTTCTACTGGGATAGTAAACTATGATACATGGTCTGTGGATTTGGAGAATTGTTCTTGTGTGAGGGTATGTGTGTATATATAGAGAGAAGGCACTCAGAACAAGACGCTTTTTATTTTTTATTTTTCAAAGATTTTACTTACTATTTTCAGAGAGATTGGGGAGGGAGAGAGGCAGAGAAGGAGAGAGACATCAGTGTATGGTTGCTTTTCACCTGCCTCCAGCTATGGACCTGGCTGGAGACCTGGCTTGCAACCTGGTTTTGTGCCCTGGCTGGGGAATTGAACGAGCAACCTTTGGGTTCGCAGGCTGGCACCTTATCCACTGTGCCACCAGCCAGGACAAGAGGCTTTTTTAGCTCAAATGATTTAAAAATAAATTTTGTCTCATTCTTAAGTTCCTTTTGCAGAAAGTTGTTTCTAAGTCTAGAGTAAATATCTCAACTTATTCATCATTCTGCTTTTTACTTGAGTCATGTTCAAACCATTCCTACATAAATGTACCTTACTTTAAAAAACAAAAACAATACAATATCTGAAGTGGATAGTACATGAAATAAAAATGTTTCCAAATCAGTGACGGTATTGTAGAAATTACTTCTCTGATATATTTATAGGTGTATTTTAATATAAACTAGTCCTTGCTAAATAACCAAAAGAACATTTGTCACTGGCTAGGAGTGAAGGAGATGCCTGGTTTAGTTTTTCTCATGGAGGTATATTTGCTTTGATTTGATAAGCTTATGGAATAGGGGATTTGGTTTTCTAAAACCCATGCCAGGAATACAGTAAACAAATGTGAATGCCAACTATTTTGTTTTTCTCACAATAGGACTCCCTTGATACAAGTTTATTAGACCCAGTTATTTAGTTTGTGGGTTGTTTGCTTTTGATTTTACTTATTAAGCAATATATTTTGACTACCTGGTGACAGTAGGCATTAATGCACTCCAGTCCCCACTTCTGAAGCTTCTCCGTATAGTTTGTCTGTATTCCAATGATTTAAGCTGGTACTGCGTTTTAAAAAATAACTTTCCAATTCAATAATTTGTTGGCATTTCTTTAAAATATAAGTAACATTTAAAGGGGGTGAGCGATTCATTAGTGTCTTCACAATTTGCATAGAGGACTATGGAATCACATTATTTTGCCACTTTTAAAGAGGAACTCACATTTGAGGTTTTAATCACTTTATTGAGGTATAGTTTACAATCCATAAAAATCATTCGTTGAAAAAGCACAATTCAGTGTTTTTTTTTTCTTTAATCCTCACCCGAGGACATATTTATTGATTTGAAAGAGAGAAACATGTCATTGTGAGAGAAAAATGGCGATTGGTTGCCTTCTGCATGAGCCCCGAGTAGGGCTCAAACCCATGACCTTTTGGTATACGGGGTGATGATGCAGCCAATTGAGCTGCCCCAGCCAGGGCTTTTTTTTTTTTAAGTAAATTTATAGAGTTGTGCAACCATTTCCACACACTAGTTTTAGAAGATTTTCATAACCTCCCCAAATTTCCTTGAGCCCATATGGAGTTCTAATCCCAAGACCTAGTCCCCTTATCAGGGAACCACTGATCTTTCTGTTTCTAAATTTGTCTTTCGTAAACATTTAGTATAAATGGAATCAGATAACACAGATATATGTAGTTTTTTGCATCTGGTTTCTTTCACTTAGAATGTTTTTGAAGTTTTCCCATGTTGTAGCATACATTAATTAATACTGAGTTCTTTTTTGTTGCTGAATAGTTAAGTTCATTGTAAGGATATACCACATTTTGTTTATCCATTTACCAGTTCATTAATATTTGAATTGCTTTGTCTTTTGGCTGTTAAAATGCTACTATAAATAATTGCACAATTTTTTTGTGGACATATATTAAAAAAATTTTTTTTGGATAGATTCCTAGGACCAAATTTTTTATCCCCTTCAGTGTAGGATTTCTTTCCAAATTTTGCCTACTTGTCCTCTTTGAACTAAGACATTGGATTTTCCCCGCCACCTTATTTTCCTTTTGTTCTTTCTTGTTCTTATCCCAGGGAACACAATACTTGGGAACCTGAGAAAAATTTGGATTGCCCTGAGCTAATTTCCGAGTTTATGAAAAAGTATAAGAAGATGAAGGAGGGTGAAAATAACAAACCCAGGGAAAAATCGGAAAGTAACAAGAGGAAATCCAGTTTCTCGAACAGTGCTGATGATATCAAATCTAAAAAAAAGAGAGAGGTAAGCTTTCTTTTCCCTTTTCCCACAAACTATTCTTTTACCACCCTATTCCCTGCATTCCCCCTTCCCCCAATAAAAAGCCTTATTTTGTTTATTTCTGTTCTAAGGATGGCCTGCAAGGTAAAATTGTTGAACAAAAGAACTTCCAGGGAGGTATGTTGATTAACTACAGCGCCCCCTCCTGGCGGAATGAGAAATGTAATATATGTACACTGAATTGTAGATAAGGTGTCACAATTAAATCCCTGTAAAACATTCAGCCACTCTGTCTTCTCCAAGGTAGAAGACTAAGCTATCTTAGGAAGGAAGGGTTTTTGGTGAATTTTTTAAGAATAAAAAAAAGGAATTTTTTTTTTTGTTCCAAAGATACCCCTCCTTTTTTTTCTAACATGGAATGCTTCACAAATTTGTCGTCCAGTTTTAGTATATGTGCTGCCAAAGCGAGCACAGCCCTTATTTTCAATACTGTGTATTCTTCCCTTTTTTCATTGAGGTGAAATTTACGTAACATAAAATTAACCATTTTTAAGTATACAGTTCAGTGACATGTATATTCATTCTCTTTTGATCTTTTCATTTGTTTATTTACTTTAAAGTGTTCATTAGTTTTAGAGGGAGGGGCAGGGAGGGAGGAAGAAAGGGAGAGAAACACCAATCTGTGGTTGCCTTTCACCTGCCTCCAGCTACAGACCTGGCTGGAGACCTGATTGCAACCTGGTTATGTACCCTGACTGGGAATCGAACCAGTGACCTTTGGGTGATCATTTTTTTTTAATGTACTTCACGTAAGAAATTAATGTTCATTTTTAAAATCTTTTCAGTTTGGAAAGTTTGAAATTCTGGTTTGATTCAGTTGCTTTAGGTCTCAAGTAACTAACATAAATACTATTATTGCCTCTTTAAATTTTTAAATTTATTTTATTTGTACAATTTATTTTTTTAAAGATTTACTTTTAGGGAGAGGGTAAGAGAGGGAGAAAGAGAGGGTGAGAAACATCAACGCATGGTTGCTTCTTGCACACTTCCAACTAGGGACCTGGCCCGCAACCCAGGTAACATGACTTGGGTGGGAATCAAATCAGCGACCCTTTGGTTCACAGGTCGGCAACACTCAATCCACTGAGCCACACCAGCCAGGGCTATTTATTTATTTTTAGAGAGAGGGTAAGAGGGAGAGAAACATCGATGTAAAAGAGAAACACTGATAGATTGCCTTCCCACATGCCCCCAACTGGGGACCTGGCCCACAGCCTAAGCATATATATACCTTGACTGGGAACTGAACTAGTAACCTTTTGGTTTGCAGGATGATGCCCAACCCACTGAGGTACACCAGTCAGAGCTATTTATTAATTTGAGAGAGAGAAAGGAACATTGATTTGTGGTCTACTTATTTATGCATTCATTGGTTAATTCTTATATGTGCCCTGACAATCGAACCTGCAACATGGGTACATTGGGATGATGCTTTAAACTACTGAGCTACTTGACCAGGGTGTTACTGCCTCTTTTTCCATCTATATCTTTTCCATCTGTGCATATACACCCCCCTTCAGTGTCTCCTTTATTTTTATTTCAAGGTTGTGAAGCCTTTTGTGGTGAAGCATGTATCATACCCTTAAAGTTTAATAAAGTAAAAGCATAATTCTGCATTTGAATCTTAGAGCATCACTGTCATAAGCATCCATATTTATCTTCATTTTGGTTGGGTACTGATCTAGAGCATTAGTTCTCAGATTTGACTGCATATTAGACCCATGGGGGTGAGGGGAGCTTTTAAAAATCTCCAGAGCCCAAAATATAACCCAAACCAGTTAAATTAAAATTTTGGTGGGTTGGATCTATGCATCAGTATTTTATAAAGTCTAAACAAATGATTCCTGGTCTCCATAGGAGAGAAGATGGGAGACCACCTTTCCCAAAAGGGTTGATATTAGTGAAAGATGAGGGGAGGCTGTAAGTGAAGAAATGTTCTAGGTTTGTCTGTCTCCTTGTTTCCCTCATCTATTTTATTTTAATTTTTTTTTTTTAATCTCAGATACCACTTGTGTATCTGAAAAGATATCAATGAAATTTGGTAATGACCAAATTGTTAACAGTTCTCATGCTTAGGTGGTAAGATTATAGATTGCACTTTTTCTTTTTAATTTTACTGTTGTATTATATCCATCCCCTTTTTGCTTTTCTTCATTTTTAAAACTGCCCTATCTGGTAAAGGGGATATATCATTATGATAAACTACTGATAAGGAATTTGAGAATGCCTTCCCTTCTCCAAGGAGCTAAGATGTGGGTTTTTTTTTTTTTTTTTTTTTTTTGGGTTAACATTGGTTAATAACATTATATATGTTTCAGATGTATAATTTTATAGTACACCATCTTTTTTTTTTTTTTTTTTTAAAGATTTTATTTGTTATTTTTAGAGAAAGGGGAAAGGAGAGAAGCAGAGAGGGAGAAAGACATCAATGTACGGTTGCCTTTCACCTGCCTCCAGCTATGGACCTGGCTGGAGACCTGGCTTGCAACCTGCATATGTGCCCTGGATGGGGAATCAAACCAGTGACCTTTGGATTCACAGGCTTATCCACTGGGCCACCAGTCAGGGCCCCATCTTTTTTTTTTTAACTAGTCCTTTGTAGTCTGGTTTTTGTCATTTGATTACATTCCCAGCTAAGTAAAGAGACCAAAAATCAACATAGTGTAAGACTTCTAACTAACCATTATGACATATAGTGTATACTTCCTTAGCCTAAGGTTTTTGTCCTTTTAAAAAGGAGCAGTCTGGCTTAGAGCCACTGGTCAAATGCAGACTTTTGTTCCTAGACCAGGTTCTGATGCTGCTGACCTTGAAAACAACCCCTACATGTCCCTTATATTGTAATGTTGATCTGGGCCCCCTGACAGCATTCTCAGTAGTGCTGGTGGCTGTCAGCTAGGCAGCTGGGAAGATAAGTGATTGTATGTTTTAAAGGTACAGGAGGGGATTGCATTTTTTTTAGACCACTGGAGAAGAAATTTGTTAGTCGGCATTATGTCTGATTTAAGATTACAACTTGTGTGATGATTTTAGCATTTTCCTCACCTCGTTTCCTTTTCAGCAACTTGAACATTTTTATTCCCTTCCCTCCCTATGTACAAACCTGTTTTCAGCCACCAGCTATGATTTACAACTCAGTTCATGCGCCAGCATTCCAGCTGTGAGCAGCTGTGTGCACATCTGGGAACCTCCTTCCCTTAAGGGTCCCTGAAAGAGGCTCTGTTTTTGAGTCAGTATCTCCCCTGATCTGTGCATGAGATTTCCTTCCCAGTGTGGGGAAGGTCTTTGGGGACCACCTGGACCCTGATCGTATGTCTCAGAAGAAAGCAAGGTGAATGTCAGGTCAAAGAGATTTTATTAAGAAAGTCAAACATCAGATATTAGTTTATTTGCACAGTCTTTATCTTTTATAATAAGGTTTTTAAAATCATCTGCTTTTTCCCTGGCTAGTGTAGCTCAGGAGATTGAGTGCTGACCTTTGAACCAAAAGATTGCTGGTTCAATTCCTGGTCAGGGCACATTCGTAGGTTGTGGGCCATGTCCCCTGGTGGCTGCATGTGAGAGGCAACCAATGGAAATGTTCTTCTCTCACATAAATGTTGCTTTCCCTCTCTGTGTCCTTTCCTCCCCCTCTCTCTAAAAATAAATAAATCTTTAAAATTACCTGCTATGTATAAAATTTTGCCATTTTGTTCTCACCAATGCCATCACATTGAAATCAGACCCCATGCTCCTTATCTAGACAGTATGATTGCATTCTGACCACATTGAACACTCACCTAGAGAATAAGTCAGTTTGTTTGTTTTAAATTACTGTCCAATTCTGTTCTCAAATACTAATGATTTATCTACATCATATAGAAGCATATAGATACAGATCAGGGTCTCTTCTCCAGTTGCGTCTGTAATTATACTATGTGAACTCTGAAAGAAATTTGTTTTGTGGTACTTTCTTGAATATGTGAAAGAAATATTAAGACTATTGGCCAGTGTTAAGATAAACTTCAAAATCTGAGGAAATGAAGAAGTGTGGTATATTTGAAGTTTATAATATGAAAAAGTTTAGTTTGGGTAAACATGGACTTGTTTATCATTTCTGAATCGATTTAGGGCTAATCAGTTTATATCATTAAGGAGATTGGATTAGAGGAGTTCCCAGATGGTGACTCCAGAATATTTTAATGGATATTAAAAGAGTTCAGGGGCCACCTTTTTTTTTTTTTTTAATTTTTATTTGTTATTTTCAGAGAGAGGGGAAGGGAGAGAGGGAGAGAAACATCAATGTATGGTTGCCTTTCACCTGCCTCCAGTTACGGACCTGGCTGGAGACCTGGCTTGCAATCTGATTATGTGCCCTGGCTGGGGAATTGAACCAGTGACCTTTGGGTTTGCAGGCTGGCACCTTATCCACTGTGCCACCAGCCAGGGTGAGGGGCCAGTCTTAACCTTGAAGGAATACTGGAGGGATAACTGCATCTTCTTGCACAAATATTTTTTGGCATCACTGTCACTGGGTGGCCCAGTTTGGTACTTCTTAAAGTTTTAAGAATTTTATGAATTGGTGACAAGAATGGTTATCAGGTGAGTCCCAAGTGGTTGGTTGGGCATCCTCTTGCAAAATGACAGGTCACTGGTTCGATTCCTTTTCAGGGCACATGCCTGTGTTGTGGGCCTGGTACCCAATTGGGGCATGTACAAGGTGCAGCCGATCAGTGTTTCTCTCACACATTATTTTTTTTCTTTCTCTCTCCTTCCTTTTTCCTCTCTCTAAAAATAAATAAATAAAGTCTTTTAAAAATGGTATCAGAGAAGAGAAAAAAAAGAAAAAAGTGGTATCAGGTGATAATGGATTGTTCTTTTTCAAGCTGAGAGGAAGATTTTTAACGTTTCTTCATCTTCTATTTATAGCAAAGCAATGATATTGCGCGGGGCTTTGAGAGAGGACTGGAACCAGAAAAGATCATTGGGGCGACAGATTCCTGTGGTGACTTAATGTTCCTAATGAAATGGTAAGTGAGAGTGTGTTTTAGTCTATAATTGTGGGGGCTTTTTGGCCAGTGACTTGTGTGGAAGATAGGGAGGGAATACTATTCCCTAATCAAGAATTTTGATTGTCAAGGATCTTTAACTGATACCAGTTGTTTTTATTAAGTGGAAATTATGACTTGGAATGAATTTGAAACCAAATTATATTATATTAACCCACATACCATAAAGAGAGAAATTTGAGGTAGAAAACATAAATGTGACCTCACCATTTTTTACACAGTTCTGAATCATTTACCATCAGACCTTGAGCCAGTGGCCGTGGGATAGGAGTTGAGTAAGGCATTCTGCCATCAACTGAGGACTGAGACCATTGAATAATGTCTAAGAGAAAAATAATCTGAACAAAAAGCATTAAGAAAAATACTGGCCAAAGCGCAAGTTATTTCATCCGTTAGAGGGAATGGCTCCTAGAGGAAAGTGGAGTTACTTCCCCTCAATTTGGTTTCTAAAAGACAGGTTGATTTATGGTCTGGCTCCACTGCCTCCGGGCTTCAAGTGTTCTGAGCTTATGATTTAGGTTTTGATCAAATAGAGAGTTCATGCGATGGTGCCACTAAGGAAGCTAATTACCTTAAACGTTGTATAGTCAAAGGTTTAACTTTTTTTTTTTTTTTTAATGGATTTGTCCTTTTTTTTAAAGATCTTATTTATTTTTAGAGAGAAGGGCAGGGAGGGAGGAAGAAAGGGAGAGAAGCATCAATGTATGGTTGCCTTTCACCTGCCTGGCTGGAGACCTGGCTTGCAACCTGGGTATGTGCCCTGACTAGGGAATCGAACCAGCAACCTTTGGGTTCTCAGGCCAGTGCCAGTCCACTGAGTCACACCAGTCAGAGGTTTAACATTTTATTTGATCAAAATTTTGCTGGTAAATTACCCAAAAGTCTTTTTTTTTTTCCTTTTTTTAAAGATTTTATTATTTTTAGAGAGAAGGGAAGGGAGAGAGGCAGAGAGGGAGAGAAACATCAATGTATGGTTGCCTTTCACCTGCCTTCAGCTATAGACCTGGCTGAAGACCTGGCTTGCAACCTGGTTATGTGCCCTGACTGGGAATTGGACCAGCGACCTTTGGGTTCGCAGGCCACCACCTATCCACTGAGCCACCAGCCAGGGTGCCGAAAGCACTGTTTCATAAGTGAGGAGCTGTACTGACTGCTTTGCCCACTCAGTTGTACGTGTTACTTATGATTTATAGTCACATATTAACTAGCTCTTTCCACCTCAGTCCGAACTTGAGCTTCTTCTCTAAACTCTGGTTTCCCCCCCCATCCTCTCTCTCACCCATAATACTTATCTCTATGAATTAAACATCTCAGTTGTTTGAACAAGGAGGTAGTTGTCTTTGCTCACATCTCAGTGGAATTTTTTTTCAAACTATAAGAGAAAGTTTATTTAGAAAGTCACAGAGGTAGAAGAAGTTAGTGGTAGAAGGAATGTGCTCAGGAAACAAGTTACAGAGGCAAACAGAAGAAGGGGCCCTTGGAGCTTAGAAGAGAAAAAAGTTAAGGTAATGCACCTTGGGAAAGGTGAGGAAAAGCAGCTAGATTCTCCATCTTAAGGGCTTTTTTTTTATTTAAGATTTTATTTATTATTTCCAGAGAGAGAGGAAGGGAGGGAAACATTAGTGTATGGTTGCCTTCCACCTGCCTCCAGCTATGGACCTGGCTGGAGACCTGGCTTTCAACCTGGTTATGTGCTCTGGCTGGGGAATCGAACCAGTGACCTTCAGGGTCTCAGGCCAGTGCCTTATCCACTGTGCTACCAGCCAGGGCTTAAGGGCTTTTAAAGGTGGAGATTTTAGGGGCAGTCCCAGGGGAGGATCTCAGTAGAATATCAGATTTCCAGGTATATCCTTTTAGGATATCCTGGTCTCCACTGATTGTTGGCACCAGGGCAGTGGGTCTTTAGTGAATGCAGCTAGTTGGTCCTGATGTCAGTCATGGCATCCCTTGTCTGGTTTTGCTGCTCTTCAGGGCCTAGAGTTGAAACACAACTAAGACCTACATGTTATCCATAGGGGTTGATGCTTAAGGGAGTGATTGTGCAAAGGCTAATACAGGGATACTATGAGGCTATTATTCTCCTGCTCCTTTTCAGTGGAATCCTGAGTAATTTTATTTTTTTCCTTGATTTGGAGTCCTGGTGAAAGAGCATGTTAAATTTTTTGTTATCCATTGTAATAGAGCCTATGTAACTTAGATGATTGAAATTTGCAATTAATTCCCACATTTCATTTTAGTACTAGATTTTACATTTTTCCTACTCTCCCTTTTATAGTTTCTGACTTAAATTTCTGCTTATTGTCTCATTCCACAGTTTGACCAAAAGAATAAAAAATATTTTAAAGGCCACAAGATGAGGAGGATTAGGATGTTATCACTTAAAGGATCCAGAAACTGGATTGATCAATTTATACATAAGCAGTAGGGATGAATGTAGGTTTGATTGTGTTCACTCAGATGCTCACACATACAAATGAAAATTATGGGAGCAGAATTTATATCGTTTCATTTTTAGCCTTTTGATTAAGCCTGCTGTTTTATAACTAAATTCTAACAGAATATTTCTGTTTCTGTCTGATGTAGTAGTAAAATGATATTCACTAATATGGGAGTTACTCATATAGTTGTGTTCCCCTTTAATCATAGTGGATATATTTCATTCCCATCCCCCACCACCTCCCACCCACCCAGCAGCTGCCTGAAAACTGCTAATAGTATGGAACTCTATAAGTATTGTTTTTTTCTATGTAGACATACCTATAATAAATTTTAATGTGTAAATTAGCCACACTAAGAGATTAACAGTGATAACTAATGATACAATAGAACGATATGCTTTGATCAAAATTATGTGCTCTCTCTCATGATATCTTTCTGTATAGCATGGGTACACTGGACAAAGGCCATTCTGGGCGGGACAGCATGAAATTTCATCCTGCTACTCAGAACAGCATACAGTTTAAAACTTAGGAATTGTTTATTTTTGGAATTTTCCATTTAATATTTGTAGACCGCAGTTGACCTGAGGTAACAAACTACTAAACGCAAAACCACAGATGAGGGGGAGACTAATGTAATTTAATTCATTTACTTAAATTTCTCCTTGAAAATGTTGAACTGGACCCAAATGATTCAATAAAAAAATTTTTTTAAAGGAAAATAAGGAACTGGTAGATTTTTTCTCACTTTGAAATAAGGATGAAGAGGAAATCAACTTAGCTAAATTGAAATAATGACAGAAACCTATATTTGGACAAACTTACACTCTTCTTCTCCTTTAAAGTTTCCTTCCTATTCTTTCTTTCCAGGAAAGACACAGATGAAGCAGACCTGGTTCTTGCAAAAGAAGCTAATGTAAAATGTCCACAGATTGTGATAGCATTTTATGAAGAGAGACTGACGTGGCATGCATATCCTGAGGATGCGGAAAACAAAGAGAAAGAAACAGCAAAGAGCTAAAGGAGGGGCTGGTCTCTGTCATTTCTCTTTGTACATAGTACATTCACTTCCTTGCCTCCCCTCCCTCAAACCTACCCCTTCTATCCTAAACATATTCATAAAAAATGTGCTTATTACTGTGCTCCACAGGAGAAATGTTGGTATTGGTTCTCTTGTAACATAACTGATGGTCTGATTCATGATAAGTGTCTCTCTGTGAAGACCAGGCATTTATATCTGTGTGTAATTCCCACAATTATTTCTTCCTTTATCCTGATCTCTTTCTGCTCCCCTGTGACCTCAAGATGAGTTTTAACTTTTTAATCACCTTAGAGTCTTGATCTTTTTAGGGTCAGTCACTTTTTAGATTGGGGGATTTTGTTACAATGATGATGAATTTTGGTTCTTAAAACATATTGATGACTAGCTAGCCTTTGTTTGAGATGTTGGGATGGAAAAGATATTGCCCATCTTTTTAAAAAGCCAATAGCAACTGCCTACCTGTTGGGGCTTTCCCAACCTCATTCAGCTCTACCCAGGAAGGAATACAGGGTTCCTGGTGTGGTCTTCTGGGCCACCCTCTGTAGTTCATCCTCACCTAACCTCCCAGAGTAGTTCGATCCTTTGAAGGAGCTGAAATTTTACATTCAGATTTATCAGGGCATTCTTTAGCCCCAGGAGTTTTGGCTTTGTTTCTTAGCAATACCTGATTTTGCTTCTGTAAGCTGGTGTAGTCTGTCATAAAATGACGAGATTATTAAATGTGGAGCTTTTTAGCTGTTAGTACATGAGGGTGATGGGGTAGGATGCAATTGTCTTTATTATCACATATGGTATATATGTATTATTTCCTTCTATCCCTCACATTTGGACTGTATATTTATGTAGGTGTGAGTGACTGCCTGGTGCTTGCTTGTGCCAAGGTGCTAGGCACCCTCCAACCCTGCCAACTTCTGTGGCCCCCCAAAGCATTCCTGTTAACCAAAGAGGCTTCAAACCTGACCCTCACATCTCAGTGGACCCAAGTTTCCCCTCCACGCCATTATTTTAATGGGGAATTCTTGGAGGGGAGCCATTGGCCACACTATCAGTTTTAAATATTCATAGCATTTATAGTCATAATTGTCTTCTTTGTTGACTCCTGGATTTGCCAAGAGTCCCCAGAGTATTAATGTTCTTACTTTTTTCACTCTAAAACTCTTACCTATATCTTATTTTTAAAAATACATTTCCGTGGAAGACCATCACCTCAGAGAGGTACAGGCCTGGCATTAGCATGACATAACCTACTCAACAAAATATTTCCTTTTTAGCTTCCTCCTGTTTTGCCATTATATTGAGAGTTTATTTTTCTGATCATAACCTGTCTTTGTCTCCTAAGAAATGCCCTACTTCTCTTAACTCTTTTTTTCCTATTGGGGGTTGGGGGGCTAGAGAATCAAGAATCAAAATAAGGAAATAGCAGGGTTTTGAGCATCCTTGTCCTAGCCCAAAGCTGAGGAAATAATAAATGCTTGAAATAGCCTTAATTCTAGAGTTCACCAGCCATTGAGGTTATTTTGTTGTTGCTTTGATTTTTAAAACAGAGCTGACCAGGAGCATTCAAACATTTCTAGATTATTCAGAGTAATGAGAAGAATGAATAGATGGCCCTAGTCAACAGATGAGCTGAATAATATGCAAATTATATACCTGTTCATAGCATTTGTTAACATTGCTTCCCTGCTCAGCTGCTGATTGAATTCTGTATGCTTGTATGAACTATGTCAAAAATTATACTGCTCAGTTGAAAAGACAGTTGTTGATGCAGTGACATGACAGACTGGAACAATGAAAATTTTGGTTTCTGTTATCCAGGAAAATCCTCCTGAATGGTAATTTAGGTAAGAACTCATAACCCATACCTCCATTTTCTTTCACTCTGAAGAAATTAAAGGCCTAGATCAAGTGCTAAATAACTGACAGTTGTTACTGCTAATCTGATGGGCATCTAAAAGAAAGGGTGGTCAGGAAATAATTTGTCAAGCAGGTATTCAAGGATATCAGTGAGGGTAAATAAGGATTAGGTAGAAGTAGGCCAGAGTCTCTGAAGAGGTTATTTGGGTCTCAATTTGCAGGTAGAGAAAATGACAGCTTATCATTGTAGCTAATGTGTATGTTGTAGGAGCAGTGGGCATGTAAACTACAGTGACCTTTTTTTTTTTTTTTTTTTTAAGATTTTAGTTATTATTTTCAGAGAAAGGGGGAAGGAGAGAGGCAGCGAGGGATACAGACATCAATGTTTGGTTGCCTTTCACCTGCCTCCAGCTACAGACCTGGCTGGAGACCTGGCTTGCAACCTGGTTATGTGCCCTGGCTGGGGGTGACCTTATTTGTAAAACCAAAATTTAGCATGTGGACAAAGCAATTATTTTGTACTGTGATTGAGAGACCTGAGACACATGGTTATCACAGTTATAGGTTAATATTTAAGATATTCATCAAAATCTGATTTTCTTTTAACAAAATAATCCTAGTGTTACCTATTCATCACCCCCTTTAATACCTCACTCTTTATTCATCTTTTTCTGTCCACAGTTCATTGAACCAAGGTCTTGTACTGAGTGCCACCTAAACAACTTTTGTTTTCTCCCTCTCCCTACCTGTCCACAGGTGCTTCTATAGGAATGTAGGGAGCCAGAGGCCAATACTGATTTCAGCCTTCAGCAGAAAGGAAACTAGATGCCACCCTATGCCTCCAGCTTTTGTTAATGCTGAGAAGCTGCCCTGGCCCTTGGAGAATTGCATCCTCAAACAGAAACTTGTTTCATGGGGTTTTCTCCTTTCAGAAGAGTTAGTAGCCATGGGCTAAGCACTTTTAACATCTAGGTCTTAGGTGCTCACTATGTTTTTCCTTGTTGAGTCCTTTCAAAATATCTTTTAATAATGAATTTTAAAATTTTTAATTTTATTGTTATATTACTTTTATCCTATTTCCCCTTAATAATGAATTTCTTTAATAATCAGCATTCAAGGATCTCCCTTTCACAGAATGTAGTAGAGCTTTGCTTAGCAGAGTCTATACTAAGGTCAGTGTAGCCGCTTTTCTGAGCCCTGGGTTGGACAGATGCCCTCACATTAATGTTAGCTGTTAGGAAATATCAGCCCTGTTGGAAGCAACCATTTTTAACCTGGAGAGAGCCATGTTATTTTCCTGCCGTAGTTAGTTTTTGTCTGCTCAAGGAAGCATTTGGACCTGTGGTGCTTCCTAACACTCACAAAGTCTTCATGGCTCTTGACTGTGTCCCTCCCCTGCCCCCAAAGCTTATCTGTATGTTACTTTTTGTTGTTCACAAAAGGTTGGTTCTGTTCCCATAGCTTGGGCAGTTACTAACTTTTTATCCCTGTTCTGTAGCCACCTGGCTGTACGTTTTCTTTATATTCAGGCCAAATCATAGGGCCCTGGGGAAGGGATTTTCATTTTGTGATTTTGTTAAGAGCTATGTTTAGGCCAACTCACTTCAAGTACAGTGTGATCTGTGTTTGGGTTGGGGAGTGATTGTCTTCGTTCTTATGGTTTGAATTTAGGAGTCTAAAATACTACTTTGCAATGATATGAGAAGCTCAGGAAGGGTTATGCCATTGGATTTAAAATGTAAAAATTGTTTCTTACAAATTAGTTCAAAGGAAAAATTTATTTTGCACCCATGACTCCATCCTTTAGGTTTTGATTTTTAGAGTAAAAATTAGTGTTGAGGTCTGTACCTCTATAATTGGAGCACCAAGCAAGCATACCTATAGTAGGAAAGGTAGCCAGTGTAGTCCAGGTTTATGTTGGCTTTATCACTAATTGTGAAAGTTGTGTATTCAAAAATAGAGACTTGAACAGCCTTGCATCCAAGAACATATGTTAAGAATTGAATACCCCCACCCAATTAATAGTGGCAGATTTGTATTGAGCTATGTATATGCAGCCACATTAGTGCATAATCAACATTCATTCAACATTTTTTGGTTTAGGGGATACAAAGTTCAAAAAGATGCAGTCCCTGACTTCAGAGAACTTTCATAGTGGTGTAGGGTGTAAAACTGACTATTAATTCAATGTAATACTTCAAATGGATACACATTCCTGATGTTAGGGCAGAGACAGCTGTTGATACAATTTGTGGCTCTGAAGCAGAAGGGTAACAAACAGTTGGTTCGTTTATTGGAAAGACCTGTGACCTTGAATGAACAAAATTAACTGGCCATACGTAGACCATAGCAGGGGCTGGCTTATTCCAGAAAATAAAAATAACTGATGGTTAGTTAGAAATGCTGCTATTACTGAGTGAGAACAACAGGTGAGTAGGGATTGAGAACTCAAAATTTCGGTCCTTTAAGGCTCTTTGCCAAAGTATTTAATGGTGTAGTTAATCCTTGCTTATGAATAGTATTAACTGTGTTTCAGATCCAGTTATGTGTTATTACATTATTGTGGGTTCTGTAACTAATTCCTCATGGACATTTTTTCAGAGTTGCTTACACCTTTTTTCATTTTCTCATCCCTTTTGGAGGAACTAACAACATGAGGCTGTCTTTAAGCCTGAAACAGGGACGTATTTGAAATGACAAGAGGTTCGTTAAAAAGAAGGCTTGAGGTACATCTGTTCATACCAGGACATCTATTCTGGCAGTTGTAGTTGTTTTTTTCTGTTTATTTAAAGAGCGGGAGAAAAACATTGGTTACTTCCCACATGCCCCTAATTGGGAACCTGGCCCACAACCAGGCATGTGCCCTGATCAGGAATTGAACCAGCAGGCCAGCGCTCAGACCACCACCAAACCACACCAGCCAGGGCTGGGCAGTGTAGTTTTATTCAACACCTCAAGATGGTATTTTCTAAGCAGAGACTTAACTCAATTGTGTGGATACCCTCCCAGGAATATATGACTATATACCCTGGAATTTTAGATTTAATTTATGAGGAAGTCTGACCTTGTAGAGAAACATTCTGACCTTAAGAAAGTTTTAGTTCTGCTTGCAAGAAAAAGGTACTTTTCTCTGCCTAGATAATTAAGAGTTGACTACTGTTGGAAGTCAGAATTCTTAAGAATTAGAATAACTTTTAGAGAATTAAAGTGTGAAGGTTCTTCGGATAGCTTTATTAAAACAATTTTAGTTTCTCTTCGCTTGTGCCGGATTTCTTGAATTTTAAACTACCTCATCTTGTCTTTCTAGAGTTATTCCACTTGCCATTGCCTCTTTAACATGCTTGACTTTGGCTATTTTTTAAGATTTATTTTTTCTTCTGTTAATTGACAGCATGTTCTCTTGCCTTTTTATCCTGATCCTCATTTCACCTAACATCATATTGTACCTCTGTCAGAGAAAGGTTTTTAGTTTAAAATAACTGGTTTATCAGAAGGAAGTGATTCTCCAAACTCTTATTTGTGTCTGAGATCAGTAAAAGAAGGAGTTAAAACAAGGTGGTGGGGGAGAGGACAGAACTGCACTGGAGGCAGCCTACAAGGAAAGAGCCATTAATTAAGACAATTTCAAAGTCAACTGATTGTGATCATTAATGTCACAATAGATCAAAACCTAATTATCACAGCCTAGGTAGAAGCCATCAGTATTAATCAGAAAATCTAATAGGAAACTATTATCAAGAAATTAGGTCAAATTGAATGCAATGAACTTTTTATCTTACCATTCTGTGTTTTTTGTGTATGTGATGTCCCCTGGCATTGACAGATGTGACCCTCATGGTTAATATAGGCCCCTGTGGCCAGTTTGTCACACTTTTAGGAGTTCCAAACACAGACTGAACCTGAACTGTCATTGCCAGTTTAATCAGTCTTGAACTCGATCATCATTTGGATTTGTTCAGTGTGATCAGCAATCAATGAAAAAAGGTTTATATGTATTTCTTGGAATGGTTGGTCCTACCAAGAAATAGAGTATCCCTCGTGAACATATACTGTGGGTGTTGCTAAATCATTCTTTGAGCTTCTGATATATGTAGAATTTAGCCACTCCTGGCTACTGCAAAGTGGGTACAGCTTTAGTATTTGATTCTACACCAAGGCAGGCTGTGGATTTACTCCCCACTCTTCCTTGTCCCCTTGCTAGGTTTAGGATAAGTGTCATAATCCACTGCAAATCCAAAAGAGGAAGAAAAAGTGTTTTTTGTTTTGCTTCTCTTTTGTTAAAGGGTTACGCCTCTGATAGGATGAACAAATATTGCAGATGTCTTATGATTAGTTATAGAGAATACCTTATCCCCTTTCTCTGAAATGGAAAGTAGGAGAGTCACCATTTATATCCTTAATCTTGAGCTGCTTATGAAGATGCTGCAATTCCTGAAGTTGAGCTGAGTCCATAAAGGTTGGTAAGATGCTGTCTTCTAGATATTTGTGGGGGCGGGGGATGATGCAGAAGCTGAAGAGAGTGGTTGGTGGTGCTGGGATTCCTCTGCTCCTGGTTTAGCCTGTAGAGGATGTTGCTGCTGTCATGGCTATTGCTGACCTTTCCCCACCAGCCTTGTAGCTCAGAGCTACCAAGATCACTATGGGAAAATGGCTCTTCCTGCTTGAGCATGGTCTTGCTTCATTCTGGATTTTAGGGATTTGGGTTACTCAGAATAGAACTTGGGGAACTCAGTGTGTGACTTAGTTCTTCACCTTAACGTTTAAAATGTAATTTTACTTTTAAGACATCCATTTTCTTTTTCAGAAGCAGTTTGTTTCTCCAAGGTTTCTTGTATTATGCTAGATAAGTAATAATCCTCAGTTAATGCTTGTGGGTTCATTGAGTTTATATAGTTTGCAGAGTAAGGTATTCTCACTGGCTTCCTTTTGCTCCCAAGTGTGTTCTAAAAAGTCAGATGCTTTAGGGAGTGGAACAGAATTGAGTGGATGCTGACTATGTGCCAACCTTCTCAACGGATTCATGATGGCTGACCTTGGGCAAGTCACTCGTTTCAATGCCTCAGTTCCCCATCTGTCAAATGGGGTAATAGTACAGACCTACCTCAGGGGTGTTGTGAGGCATTGTAAATCAAAGTTGATAGAATACTTTAGGGTCCTCGATGGAGGATACTTTGAACTGAAATCTAGGCCTGATAGAGGCTTTAGTCCTCACTGAGCTGTCCCAAGTTTGGAACTACTTAGTGACTTCAGAAAGTTTTCTGCCCTCCACCCCTCACCAAAGCTGCTAGTTCAGTTGTTGACATTGTTTTTGTGAATGTTGGTTTTAGTAGTTCAGAGTTAGGATGTTTTGAGGGAAGGCACTTAGTATTTTCTACATCTCACACCCACAAAGAGTGGCTGTTTCAGACCTAAGAGCATTGAATTAGGGAATCACGAGGCAGGGATGCTACTGATTGTTTCGCTCTGCAGGTTTTGAAGTAAGGTTGAATGCCCCATGGACTTGGAACATAACTTGGATTGTCTCAAGTAGACAGTGCATTTGATTTATATTGTTGCTTATCACTACCTGAACTGACTCCCAGGCCGCTGGGACACTGCAGTCCTTTGTGGTATCTATACTCGAGATTCCACCTCCCCATGGGAACCAGCTGGTTCAATAACCCCTGTCTCTAGCCCATGGGTGGGTCGAATCCAGCCCTCCACCTTGTTTTATCCAGCCCAGCACCTTGTTTCTACCCAGCTTGCTTAACTGTTATGGTACAGTCCTAAAATTACATTTGGCCCTTTGAAGGCAATTGTGAGGCTGACATTCCCCCTGGTGAAAATGAATTAGCCCCTACCAAAAAAGCCTCTTGGAAAATACATTTTTCTAGAGATGCTTAATACTCAGAATTGGGCATTAATACTCTCCAAGGCTTCATCCAATTCACTGCATTCAGCCTCTCAACTCACAGTGTGAACCTGAACTTTTTTTCTTCTCTAGTTTGGGGTAACTGGACACTATTTACCCAGGTGTGGGCTCAAGAGCCTTATTCTCCATCTCAGTTTAGGGGCTTTCCCAGCTCCTCTTCTCAATAGGGCTCTTTCTCCTTTCCCTCTCCTAGGCCCTAGATGTGTGACCCATAAAAAAGCACAAGGTCCTGGACCCCTGATGTAGTCACAGTCGGGCTCTGTGTTTTGTGACCTCTGCTCCTGTATTCACTCAGCAGTGATGGCCCCAGGTGGTTCTGTGGCGTTCAGGAGGATGGAGAGAGCACTGACATCCTGGAGCCAAGTAGGCAGGAGTTAATTTGCCTGTGGCCCATGGTCTTCCCACAAGATGGGATCTGAGAGACAAAGAGGCTGGGTTTCCCTCAGCACTCTACCATCTGAGTAGCAAAACAAATCACACTTTGTAGCCAGATTTCTGAGTGGAAAAGTGGGAAATTGAATTCTTTATGTACTTTTTGGTTTGTGGGGGAGTGTTGGTTGTGTCTTGGTTTTATTTCAGCCAAACATGTCTGCTTTTGATTTTTTAGGATAAGTGGTTTTATATGTGTGTATATGTATGTATTATACAGGTATACACATATACATACATACACATTCACCTTTTAAATGTAAATGTTCCAAAGTAAGCAATTTATGTGTTTCCACAACTGAGATCCAATGCAGACCTCATTCTCTCCCCCTCTTCCACCCTTCTCTTTTCCCTCTTTTCATACTCTTGTATTGGTTCTAATAAATGGTTGCTTTTCAAATATGGATCCTGAGTGGTGGTTTGAAGGTCTGGGTTTTACACCCCTTCCTTAATTTGGGTCCTGGGATATCAGCCAGTAGTCACATATGTATTTCTCAAAGAGCAAGCAGTGAGTTTTAGAGAACAAGGGCTTTTTTTCTAAGGGTTGTTGGTCTCTGACTTTCTGCAGATAGCCACAGGGTGGCACAAGCTTGAGGGGGTGACAGGATGTGTCTCCTGTTCCTTACTCTATTCCCACAACCAGTTCAGGTTCTGTGCCTCCCTGGTGTCCTTGCTTGTCTGCTTCCAGTGGCTCAGAGAATAAACGTACCTTTCAGGGGCCCCTAAAAGAGCCAGCTCCTCACTATTAGAATTCATAGAAAACCACATTTTAAAAAAGTATCAGGTTTGAAAATCCCAATATGTGTGAATTTGTAAATAGAACTTTTATCATCTTTCTAATTCATAAATAACAAAGAAACTGTCTTCTCTGAGGACCAAATGATTGTAGGTCAGAAACTTGATTGGGGTGGGGGTCAGTGGGCATGTTGAATTAGGAGGGGGAAAATATGTAGATAATTGAGAATGTATTGGATAGTATAGGCCTGATGTATATAGTTCTGACTAGTGTGATGGATGGGCAGGAACTCTCAAAGAAGAGTGAGAAGTGAGGAAGTTAGGGATCTCAGAACCCAGACATCTTCCCACTGAGATGTGACTCCTCTGAAGGCTGAGCCCTCTGATTTCCACTGTCTTTATCTAATTCTCCCTTCTCATGTTCCCTTCTTATTGCCGAGTTATAGGGTCTCCTCAGTCCAATCTCGTAAAGCCTTATGAAGACATCTGTAGATTGGCTCGTTTAATGGTCCATGACCCCATAAACATGGGATAGGAGAGCCATTTTGGTTCACTTAAGAGCCAGACCCTTCTGGACATTATTTATTTCCTAACTGAAGCCTGGGACTGCTTGCCCCCTTCCTTTTCAATCTCTATAGTTCTCTCACCACGCCACTTTGTCTCTGCTTAGGGCACATCCGATGACTCCAAGATTTTGACACGGTATTCCCACTCCTAAACAACTGTCTTGGGTTTTGTTTCCTTCCAGTGTGCCAGGGTGGGTCTGCCAGCACTGCTGTCATTAAAATGAGCTCATCATTGCTCATAACTTTTCTCCCAGGAATCTTACCACCCAATGCTCTGGAGAAACCTAGAGCCCAAGCAGTTCTGCCTCTCTCTTTGTCTCCACTAAAGGGCTTCTAAGCCAGAGAAATCAATGCAGCACTGACAACTGGGGGGAAATGGAGGATCAGTGTGTGGGAGCCTGTGCTTAACTGGATCGCTGAGCACACAGCTTGGAAGCACCCTGTTACAGCAACGAACCCCCAGGCAGCCTCTGCCTTTGGGAGGAAGTGTGAGCTGGAGGGCAGGAGCCTCGTGTTGGCTGCTGCACATGAGTTTGTGCAAAGGGGAACCCATTACAGCCTGTGAACATGCCAAGCTGTTACTCAAACCTTGAGTTGTGAGCAGGGGTGGGGAGGGAGGCAGGCAAGGCAGAAGCTGGTGTGTGAGCATGCCACACAGACACGGGCTCTGTTATTCCAGCAGAGGTGAAGGGAAGAAACCAGCAATGATGAGAGTGAGAAACCTCATGAACTCACCTACTTAAAGTCATGGTCAAGCTGCAGGCACCGGAGGGGAAGTCTGTGTCTGGTCCTCGGTTCCTTGGCTCCTTTGCCTTTGTTTCCTCCTCCCAGCCTGCTTTCTTGCTTCCCCCACCCCTTGCAGCTGTGACATCTTGCTTTCCAGGTGCCGGCTCCCTCCTCTCAGCTTCTGTCTTCATTTGTGCATCTGTATATTTTTTTAATGGTTTCTCCCCTTTGTCTTCTCTATGGTGTGGTTTTTCTTTTTTTCTTCTCATTTCTGGACCCTCCACCCTATATTCTCTTCACCCCCTTTAAATTCCACAACCAACCTGAATTCAGGAATTTAATTTCAACCCTCTTAAATGATTATCTTTTTTGCAACAATTTTACAGATCTTTCTACCCCAAGCCATCTCTGGAAACAGGTGCATCTCTTTATGTGTATAATGTGATGCTCCCTCCCAGATGGGAAGAGGCAATGCAGGCTCAAAAGCGTCATGCCTCTTCTCAGCAAAGCTTTGTATGATCATTTGGTTCTGAGCCAGGGAGAAAAAGATATGCTGAGGATTGAGTTTGCTGACAAATTGAGAAGCTGCTGAAATGAGTTTTGGGGTTATTATTGCACCCTTTCCTTTTTCTCCCCCTTCCTCTTGTGCTATCGTCTGAGGAAGCTGGTGGGGAGCTGAGGTATTGGCTACAGCCACTGCAGCTTATGAAATTCTGCTTCTATATCTGCAGTAGGGGGTGGGGGCAAGTGAGATCTGCAGCCCCGGGAGAAGGGCAGGTGAATCAAAGCCCTTGCCTGTGCCATGTAAGAACGGGATGGACCGTTTTTTCACACTTTTAAATACCACCTCCCTATGCAGCCTGGCCCACCCCCACCCACCCTTACTCCCACCCTACTATAATTCTTTGCCACTTTATGTTTCAGTGATTCCTGGCAGGATCCAGGGAGCCCAGATCCCAGAGACCTGGGCCTGGCTGTGGTCCTTTGTTCTCTGTCAAGCACCCCTTTCTCTAGTTCCTGCCACACCATTCCAGTCATGTCTGAATGGAGCTGGGTGGCAGAGGGAATGGAGCTGCCACAATGCTACTTGGAGAGAGTATGGCTGGGGCTACCTGCTCCTCCAGTGTGTGGACACAATTTTCTGGCTTCTAGACCAGGACACAGAGGATGCACCCTCTTTCCCTTCTGTTTGCTTGCTTCTCCCTTTACCTTGGTTCACCATCCTGTCTTAGTTACTGTTTTTCCCTTTTAATTACTCATCTCAGTTCATTTTTGCCTTCCCCCCTCCCTATTTTTTTATTTTCATGTTTGAGGAGTAGACAGACACCTAATAAGAGGGCTTAAGGGAAGGGGTTGAGAGGGAAAGAAAAGTTTAGATTGTTTTTCTTCTTCTCCTGTGGGAATGTGGAGGAATGGGAATATTGCCTTTTTTCTTTGTCTGGAGATCAAAGCATCTCTCCATCCTTCGATTTCCTGATTTCTCAGTGATATCTAAAACAGGCATTAAAAAAAAAAAAAAAGATTTTTGTTCATTATTTTTAGCGAGAGAAGGGAAGGAAGGGAGGAAGAAAGAAACATCAGCGTATGGTTGCCTTTCACCTGCCTCCAGCTATGAACCTGGCTGGAGACCTGGCTTGCAACTTGGTTATGTGCCCTGGCTGGGAACAGAGCCAGCAACCTTTGGGTTCAAAAGCCGGCTCCTTTCCACTGAGCCACCAGCCAGGGCTTAAAATAGGCATTCTTAACTTTGAAAACCAGTTTCTATTTTTTAAATGATTCTTTATTTTAATTGTTTGTTGTGGTAAAATAGACAAAATGGACTATTTTAACCATTTTCAAGTGGCATTAAATACATTCATATCATTGTGCACCCATCACCACCATCATATCTAAAGCTGTTTTTTTTTTTGTTTGTTTATGCTATTATAATGTAGTTGTTCCAGTTGTCCCCCTTCAGCCCACACACCCCATCCCTCCATTTCCCAAAGTACCCACACTGTTGTCCCAGTGTGGGTCCTTCTTACATGTTCTTTGACTAATCCCTTCACCTTCTTTTAAACAGTGTCCACCTCCCCCCTCCTTTTTTTTTTTTTTTTCAGGATTTTATTTATTTTTAGAGAGAGGGGAAGGGAGAGAGACATCAATGTATGGTTGTCTTTCACCTGCTTCCAGCTATGGACCTGGCTGGAGACCTGGCTTGTAACCTGGTTATGTGCCCTGACTGGGGAATCAGACCAGTGACCTCTGGGTTTGCAGTCTGGTGCCTTATCCACTGTGCCACCAGCCAGGGCATCCTCTTCCTCTCTTACAGCTGTCAGTCTATTCCATGATTCCATGCCTCTGGTTCTCTTTTTTTTTTTTATTGTTGTCGTATTACATCCATCCCCTTTTTGCTCCCCTCTGTCCCACTCCCCACCCACCCATTCCCCACCAAAGTCAATCCCACCTGTTGTCCATGTCCATGGTTCCTTTATACTAGGTTCTTGTCTAAGCTGCACCCCTTTCTTGCCTCTGCCTCCCCCCTCCCCCCAACTCCTTTCCCCCTGACCACTGAAGGCCTAATCACTATATTCATATATTTGGTTCTGTTTTGCTTATTGTTAGTTTTGTTCATTATTGTCCTGTAATGGGTGAGATCATATGATATTTGTCCTTCACTGACTGGCTTATTTCACTAAGCATAATATTCTCCAGTTCCATCCATGTTGTTGCAAAGGGTACAAGTTCCTTCTTTCTTTCTGCTATATAGAATTCCGTTGTGTAAATGTACCAAAGTTTTTTGATCCAATCATCCACTGATGGGCACTTAGGCTGTTTCCAGCACTTGGCTATTGTAAATAGTGCTGCAATGAACATAGGTGTACATAGGTTCTTATGAATTGGTGTTTCAGGATTCTTTGGGTATAGTCCAAGTAGTGGAATTGCTGGATCAAAAGGCAGTTCCATTTTCAGTTTTTTAAGGAAACCCCATACTGTTTTCCACAGTGGCTGCACCAGCCTACATTCCCACCAACAGTGTATGAGGGTTCCCTTTGCCCCGCATCCTC
>PVIW01003507.1:0-112307 GCA_004026585.1 Noctilio leporinus | reverse complement strand
AGTTGATTTGTTGATGATTGCCATTCTGACAGGTGTGAGGTGGTATCTTATTGTGGTTTTAATTTGCATCTCTCTGATGACTAGTGATGTTGAGCATTCTTTCATATGCCTCTGGGTCCTTTGTATATCTTCTTCAGTGAGTTGTCTGTTCAGGTCCTTTGCCCATTTTTCAATTGGGCTGTCTGTCTCCCTGGTGTTGAGTTGCATTAGTTCTTTATATATTTTGGAGACCAGACCCTTGTCTGAGGTATTAAAAAATATGGAACGCTTCACGAATTTGCGTGTCATCCTTGTGCAGGGGCCATGCTAATCTCTGTATCGTTCCAATTTTAGTATATGTGCTGCCGAAGTGAGCACCTCTGGTTCTCTTTTGCTCACTAGTTTTTTGTTTGTTTTTAAGATTTTATTTATTTTTAGAGAGAGGAGAAGGGAGGGAGAAAGAGGGAGAGAAGAAACATCAATATGTGGTTGCCTTTCACCTGCTACGGACCTGGATGGAAACCTGGCTTGCAACCTGGTTATGTGCCCTGGCTGGGGAATTTAACCAGCGACCTTTGGGTTCGCAGACTGGTATCATTCCACTAAGCCACCAGCCAGGGCCTCACTAGTTTATTTTGTTTATTAGATTTCACTTATAAGTGAGATCATACGAAATTTCTCTTTCAATGACTGGTTTATTTTGCTAAGAATTATAATAGTCTCCAGTTCCATCCATGCTGTCACAAAGGGTAGGTATTTCTTTTTCCTGCTGCGTAGTAGTCCATTGTGTAAATGTACCACAGTTTTTTTATCCATTCATCCACTGATGGGCACTTAGGCTGTTTCCAGCACTTGGCTATTGCAAATAGCATTGCTATGAACAAACATAGGGGTGTGTAAGTTCTTTTGAATTGGTGTTTTGGGATTCTTAGGGCATATTCCAAGTATTCCCAGCAATTGCTGAGTTAAAAGGTAGTTCCATTTTTAATTTTTTTTTGTGGAAATTCCATACTGTTTTCCACAGTGGATGTATCAGCCTGCATTTCCACCAATATTATCCACATCTTCACCAGCACTTATTATTTGTTGACTTATTAATGGGAGCCACTTCGGTAGATAGGAGGTGATATCTCAGTGTGGTTTTAATTTGTATCTCTGATGGTTAGTGATGTTAAGCTTTTTTTTTTTTCATAAAAAATATGGAATGCTTCTCAAGTTTGTGTGTTATCCTTGCACAGGGACTATGCTAATGTTCTCTGTGTTGTTCCAATTTTAGTATATGTGCTACCAAAGTGAGCACTCTGCCCAAATTTTTGCTGCTTTTCAGCATGGGAATAACACCTCCCCTCTTTGAGGGTTTCCTATGGCTCCATTCATCAGCATAATGGATCACGGGCAAGTAGAAATAATTTCTCTGATTTTCTCTCCACCTGCCTATGGAGGGTGGTGAGGAATGACGATTGACTCTCTCATGCCCACCCTTTACTTTCCTCATGCTTCTCTCATTCATAACAGAGGAGAGTTTCTATTTTGGTTTAAGGAACTGGGTCAGGGGTAGTTGGGGATGAAGTTGGAAACTTGGATAGAGGAGGTAAAAGGAGGAGGCACGAAGTTGTCTCTGAAAAACTGGGAGACTGGAATGAAGTGAGGAAGATGCAGGGTGTGTGTGTGCGCACGCTCGCACAGTCATGCATGCATGGGTCAAAACACAGGTGCCAGGCATGGAAGCTCTCAGAGGGTTTTGCAAGGTCCCTTGAGGCTACATCCTCTCTACCTTCAGGCAGAATGTCTTCTTCACCCTGAGACTGAAGGCTGGAACTTCATTTCTGAAGAGTTGTGGGCAATGAATCAACTTAGCATTTACACTCATGGGTCTTGAGTTAGAATAATCTTAACCCTGGACTGGATGACTGTCCTGAACATCTAAAAAAATATTTCTGATTACTTCAGGAGGCCCTTATGCATCCTGAAGACTTCAATTTCTACTGTGTTATGGGGTGGAGGACCTGAAATATTGATATTTTTCTTCCAAAACCTGTTTCAGGTGGTCACAGGAAGGGTATGAGTAGGGAGTCTGTATAGGGAACAGGTTGGTGGGTTGGCACTACAGGTGTCATTGGTTGCAGATAGGGGTACCCCAGTGTGCATTAGAGATTTCTCAGAACTAAATAGCTATTCTGTCTCCAGAGAAGAGAGAGGGCAAGCTTCTCTGTTTCCCCCATTAATATGGCCAGCTTGTGCGTGTATGTATTAATTTGAATATAACTGATTATATGTGCTCATTTGAATATATTGAATTCCATTGAGTCCAGGTTGAGTCACTCTAATGGAGGGGAAGCAATGGTCTAGGTAATTTAAGGCAGCAGGTAATCTTCAAGTCATTTATGAGTATAGATTGCACTTAGGATGGGTTTTGGAAGATGCCTTGTGGACTTCTCTAGGTCAAGGGGAAGAAGTCATTAATGGAGGCAAAGAAAAACTGCTCTTAGATCTGCACCAGGTCAACCATACAGATCAGAAGTAAAGAATTGCAGATAATATGTCTCTTCATGTGGGAAAGCAGGGAGGCCAGAGAGAGCCTCAGGGGCAGCCTGCTATTGGAAGGCCAAGGGCATAAAGAGGGGCAAGATGAGGTTTGGAGAGAGAGGTTAGGAGGCAAAATAAGCTCACAACTAACTTCCTTCCAAATTAGCTAAAGCACCCACCTAGAACAACTGGACACTGGGAAAAAATCAGGCCACTTCAACTCAGCCTTGTACCTTTGAAACTGGTGGTTCCTATTTCATTCTCAGTCCTTGTTCTCATCTCACTGTTTCCTTCTCCTGAGATAGCATATCTACTCTCAAAATTTCAGCTACTTCTTATTAACCCTAACCCTGTTTCTCTCCTCTCTCTGTATCCACTTGCCTTCTGCTGCCTCCTCCTGAGTATTCTGGAGCCTTCTCAAGGCAAGGAGTTTTACCAAAGGAGTTACATATCATCCCTGCCTTCTGGGGCTCACAGTCTTAAGTCATAGTTGGTATTGGGGGATGATCATTACAGACAGATGGACACTGAACAAGGATGTGAACATTATTTAAAGAATGAGATGACAGAGGGAGGTTAGATTTGTCTCAATTGTCACCAACAAGTGTGAAACTCACAACATCAACTGGTGGTAAGGCCATGATTGGCACCTCCTGGCCCCAGTCCTACAAACCTCCCTTCTGCCCTCCTGCTTTCTGCACGGGACTGTCTTGGTCTCAACACCTTATCACTGAGGCTGTCCCAGCAGTGAGGTTGTGTATGTCCTTTGAAGTCCCAGATGTTTTTTTCTGAGTTTGAGATCTCCAAAAAGTGGGTCATACATCATTTTGGGCCCTGGTGGTGTCTCAAGTCTGTGAAGGATCAGAGGGGGAGTGAAGGGAAATGATGGAAAGCTCCCCTCTGAGAGTGAGGAAAGCATTTGGGATGGAGAGAGGATAGGGTTTCTAGAGGGTAATAAGGATGGGAAGAAACTAAGCCCCAGAAGAATGAAGGGAGAGGAAATGGAAGTAGAAAGGGAAGGTGCATAAAAGGAGAGGAAAAGAAAATCAAAGGGAGGCAAGAAGAATGAAATGTGATAGGGAGTGAGGGATGAACACCTGAGTTGTGCCCATGTACCTCCTATACACACACCATCACCATGGAAGAAGGTGATTAAAGTCTTGGCAGGAGCAACTTCAAGTACTTACGCCTGTGGGCTGAGGGGAGAGGGTCCAGCCTCTTGGAGGTCAAAATCCTTGATGCACATACATAACAGCCTCCTATAAAGTAATTTTGTTAGTGGTCTCACCCAGAAAAGATGCCTGGTGGTCTCTATAAAGGTGTGTGTGCTGGAACCCGATGTTCCATCAGTGCTGTGCACCAGCTCTGTCTTTTGTGAAGTTGGGTCCAGGCTGCATCTCTTGGTGTGGGATAGGACTCGGTGTGTGTATCCAAGGAGTTATTAGGGTAAAGGATGACAGTTCTTGGCACCAGTGCAAAGAAGTTGACCAGACTGAAAATAGGGCAAATATGAGGGAAGCCCTGGCCTGAGCAGAGGTACAGTGAATCCTGGGCAGAGTCAGAGAAATCCGTGTTAAATAAAAAGCAAAGAACAAAGTGGAGCTTTCCATGCAGTGAATGCATTTATATCTCACAACTCAGGAGACCAAGACCTTTGTAATCTGCCCAAGGTCTCACAGTTGATCAGCCATAGAGCCAGGCCTGGAACCCAGGTCTGTCTTCCCCAGAATTCCCTACTATATTGTTTCCAGAGGATTTGGCTGTGCCCCTTCCAATCCAAGGCTGCCTACTTATGACAAGATTGGTCATAATCAAGGGCAGGCTGGGCAATAAGGGAGCCTAGGAGCCTGCTGTAACTTGGCTAAGGGAGCACAAAGCCATTGGAAAAGACAAAAGACATGGTAAAGTGGGGGAGAGCCACCTGGGCCCTGGCAATGTGGCTCAGTTTGTTGGACCATTGTTTCACACACCAAAAAGGTTACAAGTTCGATTCCTGATTAGGGCACATACCTAGGTTTTTGGTCCTATCCCAGGTCCCAGCTTGTACAGGAGATAACAGATTGATGTTTCTCTCACATCCATATTTCTCTCTCAAATCTATAAACATACTCTCAGGTAAGGCTTTAAGAAAAAACAAAAACAAAAACCTGCCTTGGAGAGTATATTAAGAGTCGGGGAAAAGATGAGGACCAGGATTCAGTTCTCAGGATGGCTCTGAAGGCTTACCTGCCTCTAGCGGTTAGGCAGCCTGAGGCGATTTGGGAGTTTGTGCTGCCCCCTGGTAGCCATTGAGGGAACAGCAGCGAGGACCGTGCGACACCCCCTGCCCCCCCGCCCGCCCATCCACCCTAGGGATGAATGTTTTGCTGTCCAATATGTTCTTGCAGAAATTCAAGGCTCTATAAACCTCAATTTCTTAAGATTCTTGGCTTAGATTGTTAGTGGAAGTACTTTTCAGGGGAAAGGGGCAAGATGGATCTTCACATCTGCCTGGAATCTCAAAGAATCCAACTCTCTTTTTTCTTTAAATAGAGGTTTTAAATTTTTTAAAAAAGATTTTACTTAGTTACTTTTAGAGTAAGGGGGAGGGTGGGAAAGAAACATCAGTGTATGAGAGATACAGCGATTGTTTGCCTCTCACACATCCCCAACTGGGTACCTGGTCCACAACCCAGGCATGTGCCAGGACTAGGAATCAAAACTGGTGACTTTTGGTTTGCAGGTCAATACTCAATCCACTGAGCCACACCAGCCAGCTCTCCACCTTACCCCTCACCCCCCACTAAAAGTTTTATTTACTTTTGGTGCAATGCATGGGAGAAGATCCCAGGGTAGTAAAAGAGTACCTAGAGGTTTCGGAAAGGGGCTCAGGCAAAAAAGCCAGATACCAGGGAAATGTAGAAGGGCCCCTCAAAGGCCTCTGGGCTCCAAAGACTTCCTAGTCATGCTTAAGGGTGGTGAGCATTTTGAAGAGATACATGCCCATGCCAGCCTGGGGCCAGCCAGCCAGCAGATGTTAGTCAGGTGATTGCCCATCTTCTTGATGACAGTTTCACCTCCTCATCCAAGAAATGGTTCTCCAGAAAGTCACAGAGATGAGGGTCTGTGCAGGCAGAACTCAGGGCATTCGGATCCAAAAGAGCCTGGTTCAGGTTCTTCTCCAAGGCCAAGGTGGCTTCCAGGGCATCCTGAGTTTTACCCCACTGATCTTGAGAAGGCTTCACCACATCCTGGAAGAGAATGCAGCCACCATGCTGGTTTTGAAGCTTTAAGAGATGCTTGGGGCACTCATGCTTCTTAGAAGAAGTGGCCCACACCTTGCAGAGCCACATTCATCACAGTCAAATAGAAGCCCAGAGAGAGGTGGGTGTAGGAGGCCCACAGAAGCAGGTTGGCCAGGCGGCTGATGGCAACCTCCACCTCAGTGGAATAATTCTGATGAATTTGGGAATTCATGGTGGTTCAGCAATGAAGAATTAAAGTAAAACAACAACAACCAAAAATGGTGTTGACTGGTCAGGCCTCCAGGTTGAGGATGGCTGAAGAAGTTCCAAAGGTAGTGACTAGAAAAGAAGTTGGATGGTAGTTGGAAAGAAGAAGGGTCTGTTATGTCCAAACCCTGTTGTAGCAAAAGACAGACCTCAGGACCACAGAAGGCACTATCAAGTTCAACTCTTTGGCATATAGTAAGCATTTCGTGAACTATTTCAATCATTGTGAAGTCCTTATTAAGTGGTCAGTTTTGCCATATTACAGTTGAGGGAGTAGCCTCAGAAAGAGGAAGTTAATTTCCCCCCCAAGGTTATGCTGTACTAGAGTTTGAACCCAAAAGGAAGAGGAACTCTCCTATGAGCTCACAGATGCCATGTAAATGCTACTTGGGACCAGATGAGCCCTGAGTATCTTCTGTATGTGTGTCATACTCTGGGTGTCTGGGAAAATTGCAGTTTCACTAATTCATTCCTTCCATATTTTATGTCCTGGTCCCAGACTGTGTGTCTGGAGACTGGGACACAACAACAAACAGACATGGTTCCCTGTCTTAACTAAGCAAGCTCTACAATCTGGTGGGTGCAATTTACCAACCGTTTTATGCAGTAAGTGCTAATACATATTAATACAATTTGCCAGAGGTGAGAGAATTAGGAAGCTCTCCCCAGAAAAGGGAATGTTTTAGCACCAATTTAAAAATGTGTTTGTCAAGTAGACAAGAGGGAGGGGAAGTCCAGGTGGAAACAAGATGCAGGTAAGGGCCAGGCAGAAGGAGAGAGCTTATTGGGAATTTAATGAATCTCCTGCAGTTTTGTGAAACTGAAGCACAAGCTGTGTGGTCTGCCTGGGTCTGGTGATGATGCAGGAGATAAGACTAAAGATCAAGAAAAGAGGTATGCCAGGGGAATGTAAGGTGTTTTCCTTGGCTAGAGTGATCAATATAAGCTTTATTCTCAGGCCTAGGGAGTCCACAGAGTTTTAAGCTATTGACGATAATTACACCTGTTTTTTAGCTAAGTACCCTCGGAGGCAGGGCTACCACTTTAGGGGGTATGCACTAGTCCTGGCAGGAAGTTCCGACCAGAAACCTGGCCTAAGGTGCCAGGGAAAGGTGATACATTCAGGAGACACTGACCAGTCCAAGAGAGAGGAAAAGGGATATGCGGTTTCGGGTAGGGCCTGATGCTGTGCGAGGCAGACAGGTGCCCTGAAGGTGGCGCGAGCCGGGGAGGCGGGCCAGGCAGGGCCTCGCAGGCGGCTGCTCAGCAAGGCGTGAGAACCCGCCGGCACTCTGGGCTGTGAATTGGGGCTGCGGCGGTGCATGGAGAGACCATCTATCCCGAGTGGAGCCCCCACTCCCGGAGCCACCTGCCATGAATTTATGGCCCAAAACCTTATGCAGCTGGGCGCAGCTGGTTATGCAAATATATGCAAATTGCATTTCCACGACCAAGGTTGGTCGCTAGCGGCATTAAAGGATATGGGAAGAGGCACAGTATTGTTAGTGCCCTTCCGCTACCCAAAGATGTTCAGAGGGGGGCGGTATGCGTGGGGGCATCTTCTCTGTCCTGGTGGTCCTGCCTTGGGACCCTGGCAGTCTATCACGACCAACATGGGGTGCTCTTCCTGTTCCCAACGATCTGTGCATTCTCACCGCCATCTCTCCTAAGGTGTGGGCAGAGGGTCAGCTCACGGCGCCGACACTACCTGAGCCCCACTGCTGATGTTGAGAGCTTCCTTCCTACACTGTGAGAAGAAGCCCCAAGATGGGGTCTGATAATCCCACACACTCCCCAGCCCCAGAGAATTCTCTCTTCATACCTCAGGGAAGGGTGTGTCAGAAAGCCTGTCTTTTACCTTTTCATTGCCATCCTTCCTCCTGCTTCTTGTCCGCTTCCAAAGAAGTACTTTCAGAAGTCTAACGAGTCAACTTATTGTCTTAGTTTTCCTTGTGGTTTGGCGAAAAGGTTCTTTCCGAAGTTCCTGTTATTGAGTTCTGAGGGCATGGGAATAGGGTGAAAGATATCTGGGCACAACTAGCCACCAAAGCCCCCTAGAGAAAAAGTCCCTACCTCAGACAAGACCTAAAGTGAGCCTGGGCTGGGGACTGGCATCTCCCTGCTCTGGCTGCCTTTCTTTGCCGGCTCTTCCCACAACAGCCACAAGGGGTCTTCCTTGCGCTAAGAATGGGAAATTCTGCGCCAGGTTCAGGTGCTGGGAAGAAGGGGCGCCTGGCGCAGTGTCCTCCTCTGCGGTCAGGGATCACCCCCACCCGCCCTACCCCGGTAGCTTCACCCAGCTGGGATCGACCTTCAGTTCTCTGACCCAGAGCTCTGGAATGGAAATCGGTACTCCTGGACCGCCCCCTCCTTTCTTTAAACTTAGGGAGCAGCCAGAGGCTGGGAGTCCAGGAGAGGGACTTGGAGTGGACACATAATAGGCGCCCAACAAATGTTTTTGAGATGAATGAAAGAGTGTGACAGTGTCCTGCTCAGAATTGGGGAGGGACGAGATGATCTAGACGCGGTGCAGCAAGAACCCCAACCCCAACAGAGGGGCGCCACAGGGGCGATGCATCTCCCTGCCAGGGAAACTAAGGCCATTTATGGGCCCAGGCGTGTGGGAATTGCGTATTCGTATAGCTGGAAAAGTCCGGTAGCGAAAGGGGAAACTGGAAGAGAGGAGACAGCCAATCAAAAGGCAGTCTTGAATTACCTTGATTACAAAAGGCGGAGAAACGAAAGATGGGGACCCTTAAAGGGAGGTCTTGACAGGATGGAGAAATGGGATATCAGTGTGCAAAGGGGGCTTCAGGTTTAGATTGTTTAGCTAAAAGAAGGAAAGTTAAAGCAACCACTTTCTCCTGTGACAATTGAAAGGACTCACCGTTTGGATTCAGACAGGGGTGGGGTGGGGTGGGGGGTAGGGAGGTGTACGGCGACGATGACGTTGTTCCTCGAGGCTGGAGGTGAATTATCTGAAACAAACCCCTTAACCATTGGAAACCTGTCTGGTGTGGTGCGAGCGGAAGAGATAATGTAGTTAAGGATTAGGCTCCGTTGGTAGAAGCCTAGGTAGAGGAGGCAGCCCTTCCCCCACGGAAGCGCCTGCGGGGTCTGGGGAGTAGGCGGCCTCGAACCAGGTGCACTCACTTTGATCGGCCACTGGGAGAGACACCTGGGTGGCCCGGAGACACTGCCCTCTTACCCCCACGCCAGGGCCCTGCGGGGGTGGGGTGTGGTGGGGAATCTCTCCCCAGTCGAATGGAGCAAACTGCGTCTGAATACATCCGAGTCTCAGACCGCACACTGGCGGCACAGACCTGGAAGTTCCTACGTGGGCTTCCGCAGCACATCACCCTCCCGACCCCACTTTGGCGTGCCCCGGGCACTTCCTGAAATGTTCTCCCTTTACCTTTCCGGAAGCTTGTCCGGTTCTCCCAGCAGCCTGCCTGCGGAAGTCCTCTCGCTCCTCTATTAGTTTCCCTAGCGACCCTTCATCTGTGAATAGGGACCGCAGCTTGAATAGGGACTGCAGCTTGATTAGCATACAGTAGGGACGTCGACATAGCCTTGCGGTGGAGGCCTGGGTTTAATTCTTACATTCACTGTGCAGCCTAGGTTTGAAGCCTCCATTTCTCATCTGTGAAATGGGGATTGTTAGGTTGAAAGGAGGACTGAGTGAAATAATGGAAGTGAAAGCATTTTGTTTTATGCAAATATGCGCTATGGGAGTTCGAGCCATGCAGACACACCCGCGTGTGTAGGCATAGGTACGCCCACATTCACACACACTTCGAGGCCCTTGGAGGGACCAAGTTCCTGTCCCTGGAGGTGATCAAGCAAAAGCTGGAAAGTCAACTGTCAAGAGTTGAGAGACAGGGAACCCAAGAGTGCGACCAGTGACTCCAGAACTGGCTGTTCTAAACCTAGGATACGATTCTCCAGGGTGAAACCTTTGTTCCCTGCGAGATTCTGGGTGTAGCCCAGCGGGCTCGGATCGAGAAACCCGGAATGCGAGACCCCACTGTGGATGCCGCGAGTCCGACCTTGCGAAGGTGGGCCCCCAGCAGAGGGCGTCCAGGTTAGTTCAGCCTCCTCACTCCAGCGCTCCGAAATAGCCTTTTCCCGGCCCGCAGGGCCTTCCGCGCGCCCTCTGCTGGCCACAGGACGCATCGCCGCGCCGCTCCCTTCCCTGTGGACACCCAATGCGCGGGTTTCTGCGCATCTCTGCTCTGCTGTTCACGCCCTCCTGAGACGCTGGATGGAACCCAGACGTCCGATCCTCCAGCCAGACCTGGCTCTAACTTCCTATCCTTCAGCTCTGTGAGGTAGGGTCCAACTCCTTCCCACCCTTCAGAAGTGTGGTGGATCAAACTCCCAGGTTTCCTATCCATCCTCGGACCCACACTGGAGGAGGAAAATCTCAGCAGCCTCATGTGTAGTCTGTATTAACACTTATGAAGGATTGAAATCCAACCTCCAGGCTCTCAGCTTCTTGGCCACCGCCAAGTCCCAAAATGAATCCTTCAGGATCCTCAGTTGACAGGCTTTAGCTTTCTACCTGGAGTTCCTGCCTACCATTTCTCCTCTGCACCACCTCTTTCTAAAATGCAGGTCATTCCTACTTAGATCTCTAGAAGCTCCCCATTGCCTACGAGAAAAGGCTCAGACTTGGGCTTATTTTAGCCCCATCCTTTATGATCTGGTCCATCTCCTGTCTCATCAGGTTGCCTCCCTGCCTCCCTACTCACAGTTCTCCAAACATATCCAGCTCTTTCATGAGTTTGTGGCTTTACCTGGTAAACTCCTATGCATTCCTCAAGATCCAGTTCAAATGTCCCCTCTCTGGGATTTTTTTCTTTGACTTCCCTCTGAGCAGGCTGCTTCTGTGTTCCCTTTGGACTTGCTACACACCTCTTTTTATGGAACCTGTGCTGGGGCATTATCTATTTACAAGTCTGTTTTCCTCCCATGAATGCTTGAGCTCCTCTAGGGAAAGACCTGATTTTTAAAAATTATTATTTTTAATTGAATTTATTGGGGTGATATTGGTTAATAAAATTACATAAGTTTCAGGTGAAGTCCTGATTTTTATTTGCCCTTGTACATATTGACAGTGTAATAGAAGTTTGCTCAGTGACTGACCTCAGTCCCAGACATTGAGAATCAGTGTCTAGTGTCTGCCTCTGGGCCTAGAACATGGCAGATACACCCTTGTCTGTTTAAAGACTGACTGGACATGCCAGTCATCTCCTTCATTCTCCTTTGGGACAGGCCTCAGCATTCCCCCACCCCCAGGAAATTATCTGTCCCCTTTCTCCATGCTTTTCTTTTCTTTTAAAGATTTTATTTATTATTTTTCAGAGGGAGGGGAAGGGAGAGAGGAAGAGAGGGAGAGAAACATCAATGTATGATTGCCTTTCACCTGCCTCCAGCTACGGACCTGGCTGGAGACCTGGCTGGAGACCTGGCTTGCAACCTAGTTATGTTGTCCTGGCTCGGAATTGAACCAGTGACCTTTGGGTTCGCAGGCTGGCGCCTTACCCACTGTGCCACCAGCCAGGGCTCTTTCTCCATGTTTCTTGATTCCGGCCCTACTAGGAGGCAGTGCTGCAGACCCTCTAGGTTCTAGAGACTCAAAATCTAACTCCAGTTAGAGCTTTATTTCTCAAGAGCCCAGAAACAGATGTTAGGGGGAGACTTCTCTTCCTTGTAGAGTCCTGGAGACACCCCACTTATTCTTGGACCCCACCCCAAGTCAACCCAGCACCTCACCAGAACTTACCCAGTGCTTGCTCATATAACCTGAGGCTTGGGGGCAAAATCATAACTTTGGGAGATAAGAGGTGAGATAAAGATCATTTGTTGAAAATTGTGTCATCAATCATTTGCTAGAGAGACTATATCCAAGAATTCCCCAAGCATGGGTGCTTAGCTACCCCCAAACTCCCTGTTATGCTCTCCCCCACCAAAATGTGCCCCCTACCTCCCATGCTATTCCCACCTGGGGCCTCCCTGGCAGCTCTTTCCAGGACTTGAAGTTACCTGATCAGTTCATCTTGTTCTTAGGCCCTCAGGCCTTCCCCTCTCCTACCTTAGGAGGGTCTCAGTGTGAAGTCCCATCCCCTAACCTCCCCTGCCCATATTAATGTGCACATTTTTTAAAGAGTCTGGAGGAGAGATTCCCAAATTCCTAGTTGCACATTTTCAGGCTGAGGATGAACAGATAAATAATGACTTGCGGGATTAATTAATTATTTTATTAGCCTGAGTAATTATTAATCAGGCCATTAATCACCCAGCTGTGTACTATGAATAGTAAGTGCCTGGTGGTGGTGAGGAGCATAGTGGAACAAGTTATGGCTCTAAGGTCTGCATCTGGACCCTCTCCTGATCCTAGGCAGGTGTGGGAAAGTGTATAGGCCCCATCTCCCCTGGCCTCCTCACCCTATGCTTAGGGACTAGGAACAGAACAGGTCCATTTGGTTCGATTTCATCCTTCCCTTCTCAACTTTCAGAGTTTAGGATGGATGTAAGGCAGAGAGACTGGGACATGAACACAGAGGTGAGAAGAAAATGAAGGGAACTTGCACTGGGAGAGTGTGTGTGTACGTACAGATTGAGGATAGGGCAGGACCCAGTGGGGAGAGGAAAAGACGGAGCCTGATGTCTAGATGTTCCCACAATGTCAGTCTGACCCATCAGTTGATATGTAAGAGCAATGCCGGGACCGACTCAAGAGTATTGCCTTTGGATCTGATACTTTGGAACTGTGCAGATGCAATCAGAGAGGAGAAATGAAGAAGGTAGAAACCAGAGGAGTGGGGGGAATGACAAGATGAAATGGAGTGGGGGGCATTGGAGAAGAGGAGGAGGGAGGGAAGGATGGACATGACTCTTCACCTTTGGATTCGGGACCCTGACAGCTCAAGGATTTCATATTTTTATCTTGTTGTTGTGTTTGATGATTCCCTTCTGAGCTCTCTTTTCCACACATTCCACTCTACTCGGAATCTCCTCTCTCCTGAGCTTCGGAGTGGGCCTCAGCTTCTGAATCTCCCCACTTGGCTATTCCCTGGGAATCTATCCACTGGCCAGTGGGGTTGGAGGGAGGGGAGATGTGAGGATAAAAGGAGAAAGTTAAGTGGTGGCACATTACGCTTGTTCTTGTCACCAGGAAGTCATTCTGTAAGTCTCACCTTCATTCTTCTTGCTATTGAGAGGTCCCATCAACTCATTCTTGTGTGATGTCTCTTCAGACAGAAGTAAGCTCTTGTCTCTTATGTTGCCCCGGTCCCCAGGCCTCCTCTTCTTTGGGCTAGGTGCTCCCAGGTTCCCTTCCCCTTCACTGCTCGCTTGGGGATGGGCCAGTGATCATGTTTTGACCACCCTGGTCCCTCTGTTACAGCCCTCTCACTTTCTGTTTAGAGTGGATTTCACTCTTTATTTACAGTAGGTCCTGCTTTGTTTATGACCTGCTTGGGGTCAGTTTCATTGTGTATCTCCAGTTCCTCTCCCGTGCACTGTGTGTTTATTTCTCCTCTTGGAGCCCTCTTTGCAGGCCCTTCCGCAAGACCCTGCTCTGAGGGGGGCACAGGGTAGGGGAAGGCCTGGGACTGACAACCTAGACCCTGCAGCTTGAGGAGACCCTGGGCTGAGGGGGCCTTGGGGTGGTGGTTGTTTCTACTCTTGACCTGTGGAGGCTAATAGCTACCTAAGGAAAGGAAGGCGCTAGAGGTGGCCATTGCATCCTGACCCAAGGAGGGATTTCAGGAGGCGAAGCCCTCACATGTCTAGCCCTATCTGTTTGGGGATCAGGCTCTGTGAGAATATGGACACCCACCCTCCTCAGGCCCTGGCTCCTGTGGGGCCTGTCCACTGGGCATTCCTGTTCAGTGTATCCTCTCAACAGAGCTCTGGGGGCAGGGCAGGGCAGGGGGTCAGGCGCAGGGGCAGCTTCTGACAAGACAGAGCCTGTCATGAGATAAACACAAACATGGGGCCTGGAACCCAGCCTCTTGTTTGGAATTCTTGACTACAGCTGGGTAGGTGGGTGAGGAGGAGGAGGCAGTTGGTGGGAAAGGGGTTGAAGAGGGGAGAGCAGACCTAGTGGGGGTGTAGAAAGAGGGGACTGCAGCCTGAAGCCCTTGACATTGCTCAAGGACTTATTGCCAGTGACTATGAGGGAAGGTCTAGCATTTAAAGTCCTCTGAGACTGACCTCTCTGCTTAAGAAATCACTCAGTGGTGGGCATGGGTGGGGGAGCAGAGGGTGGGGAGTTTGGGGATTCTCAGTGTCTGGGGTTCAGGAAGGGGGTACAGCCTTGTCTTTGCCATGGTTATTAGTTCTTCCTCTTGTCTGACTTCCATTCCTCTCTTTGTAAGGGACTGAGGGAGTAGGGAGGGAAGAATGAGAGTGGAGGAGGCCAGGTCTGGTGCTCTTCCATCCAGAATCTCCCAGGGAGTTGTTCATCTTCAGCCAGGTTCTGAGCGTTTTCTGGAAGACACTCCAGGGAACCAGCTCCAGCGCTGCCAGAATCTTTATCTTGCCTGAAGACAGACTCAATTAACCTCTTCCCATCCTTGGGGTGTTGGGGCATCCTCCTCCACCCCAGTGGCTCCCCTTTCCATGTGTCTCTAAGGGCCATCACACATATTTTTTCTTTTTCCTTGTCCTTCCTGTCCCCAGTCTTTGTCAGGCTGGGACATCTCTGGAAAGGAGGTATCGTATTTTTCTGTTGCTTCCTTCCCCGGAACTCTCTCTTTCTCTCACTATGCCTCACTGAGAAGCCTTTCTTTAAGGCTTTCCTGCATCCCCTTTTCCATTCAGTTTTATCTACCCAAACTTCTTAGAACATAGGTGGTCTAGTCCCTGATTTCTACTCCAAAACCTCTCTGGGCCATATTGCTCTTGGTCCTTTCATGGATTCCATAGAGCTTTTCCCAAACTCGTGGAACACTGGAGAGAACTTCTGCATCTTCCTGGGTCCCCTCTCCAAGTCTCAGATTTCTAAGTGGCAGAGGGCAGAGGAGTATGCGGTTTTTCCCCATTGACAGCAGAGGGCAGCACACATAAGCCCAGGCAGAAGAGTGTGGAGGCTGAAGGGGTCTGGGGTGGTGTGACTCTGGTGAGAGGTGGAACAGAAGAAGCTTGTAACATAGGTCGTCATTTGGGGGCAGAATTCATGGAAAATTCTAGGACCACTAAATGGGATGGGAACATCTAATTCTTTGATTTATTTACAAACTCTATAATAGCTAATAATATCAGCAACATTTGGGGGCTGATACTTTATGTACAATGTCAAATTCTCAAAATGACCATGAGGTACTATTATTTCCATTTTACAGAAAAGTAAGCTGACACTGGGGAAGGTTAGATCATGTTGAATCCTGTGCCCAAGGTCACATGGCAAGGAATTGGCAGAAGGGGAATTCAGGCCTCCTTATGAGGTGGCCTATGCCTGGGGGTCTTCTCTTTCCTCCCAGACATTCAGTAAGGAGACTGGAAGGGGCCCTCTTGGTGCCCACCCAGCCCCCTCCTTCCGGTGTCCAGCAGTGTTCAAAGGAGGGATTGGGAGGCTGGGCTGGGGACCCCTGCCCCCACAAGCCTCTCTCAGCTTGGCCAGATGCCTTTGGGGCCTGGAGACAAGGGCTGGAGAATGGGGCTACCATAAACAGTGTCCGGCTGCACTGCAAGGCTGTAAAACCAGCCCAGCAGAGGATGGAATGTGGTGGGATCCAGGAAGGATTTTCCGGCAGAGTCTGGCCTGATAGCATCTTTGGGGCCCTGAGGTCAAAGGGGAGCCCGCCTCCCTCCCCTCCCTCTCCTGGCCATCATGCTGCTCTCTCCTTTCCCCTTCCCTGCCCCCTCCTCTCCCATGTTTGTGGCCATGTGTCTCTACCTCTACTTGGTCCCTCTCTGAGGGGTGGTATAGCCCCCATGTGAACCCATTGGCTGTGTAACTGGGATTTCTTTGCCTCATCCCTTGCATCTGTAAAATGGGGAATAATGCTGGTACCTATGTCAAAGACTAGGTGAGGTAATATTTGTAAAGCATGTAGGGCAGTGTCTGGCTCACATAAAGTGCTGCCTCATTGTCTGATAATATAACAAATATCAGTGTGTTTGTTTATTTCTGTTTCTTCTCACTGCTGAGGGATCTGAGTTAACCATGGGCTTTATTTCCTTGATTTCTTCTCACAACCTTCATCTGGGTCCTGGAAGAGAAGTGACTGAAGAGGAGGATGGATCTAAGGACAGGATGCCTACTGAATATCCTACCTCTCACCAGTCCAGGATCCTAGACCTGGTTGCATAGACCAAGCAGTCATCCCTCTCTTAGCCAGCAGGGGGCAGCAGATGCCTGGACTGTGAAGAATAGGAAAGGGTGTGCCCCAGCTCACCTGGCCCTGCTGAGAAAAGGCGCCAAGCATTATGAGGAGAATCCAGTGGTTGAGCATCTGTGGCAAGGCCATGTTGATTTCCTGGTGCCTTTCTCCTGCTCCTATGCCTTTGTATGTGTGAGAGGGTGTCCTGCCTTGTGGTTACCCATGTTGTGACGTGTACAGGGCAGGTGAACATTTTAGAATGTTCCAGGATCACCAGAGCAGCATGTTAGAGATATTAGAAACTCAGAGATTGTCTAATGGCCCAATCTTCTTCAGGTGAGGAGGCTGAGGCCCAGAGAGGGCAGGGTGCTTGTTTGGGTTTGCACAGCCAGTTTACCACAGAGCTTTCAGGCTCCTACTCTGTTACTTTTACTAGTGTGTGTTTGTGTGTCAGCACAATCTCCGTGTGCATGCTGTTCCACTCAGAAGCTTGGCTGGTCGGTCCCCTGCCACTGGGACTGCCCCCTTGAAGTGGTCCTGTCTTCCTCTTCCCTGGCACCTCTTGCTCTGCCCTGGCCTCTTCCTCATGCCCACCTAAATGAAGGAGATCTTCTTCCCTAGATTCTAGGTCTCTGGAGATCAGAGCTCTCATAATAACAACAGTAAAAACAGTAGAGTGGTTATTGCCTCATGCATCAGATCACTTAATTACTTAATCCTTCAACAACTTTACAAGGGTGACCCTCTGGTTATTCTTAATCTACACATGAGGAAATGGAGGCCCAGAAATGTCAAGGGCCTTGCCCAAGGTCGCACAGCCAGCAGGTCATCAGGCTGTCCCGAGGAAGTTCCAAGCACTAAGTATATGTATTAGTGGTGTGAGCTCTACCCCAGTAACCACTCTGACTGCTTACTGAGTGCACACCACATGCCAGACACTTCTCATCCATATAAGCTCTAATCCTTAGGATAACCTTGCAAAGTAGGTTTTATTGTCACTTTGCAGAGGAGGGAATGGAAACTCAGTTCGTGAGCAGAGGAGCCAGACCTCTCTGCAGGCTCTGTGTAAAACCCACACACTTGGCCATCTGCAGGCTTGGTGTTCTTAAACTTCACATTACCTGGGGATCTTGTTAACATGGAGGTTCTGGGGCAGTTCCTGGGAGGCTGCATTTGCATAAGCTCCTTTTGGTGGGACTGATGCTGCTGGTGCATGGGTCATGCTTTGAGCACTAATGGTCTATGGCTTCTCCCAGTCCTGGCATGATGGGCTTTCTCTGGGCCTCAGTGTCCCCATCTGTAAAAGAAGAGAATCCTGAGAGTCCAGGTTCTCAGTTCAGGCTCTTTCCACCCCTCACCGCTGCCTAATGCCACCTCTAAGCACTTGGCTTCACGGTCTCTCCCAGTGGAAAATGAGGAGAAGATTTTAAGGACATCCTGATGTGCCCCTGCTTTTTTAACATCTGGGAAAAGTAAAACCTTGGTGGGAGTGGTCCTTTCTCAAGATCACAAAGCACATTTATGGCAGATATGAAACTGGAAACCATATTCCTGACTTCAAGTCAGGTGTCCCATGCTCTTTCTGAAAGGGCCTTGGGTGCCCTAGGAATCCACAGGGAGGCCCATCCACTGGGAAATGGGAGGGATGGGGACTTCCATAGGAAGCTGCATTATGAGTCCTTGTTGGAAGCCAGTTGCCATCCTGGCATTGGCACCATCCTGTCTCTCAGTTTCTCATTCTTCCCCTCTCTTCTTTGCTTCTCTATGCCCTGGCAACCCACCCGATCTCTGCTGCAACCTGGTTGACTCTATCCTACTTGCCTCCTACCTGCCAGCATTCAGAGTCACAGGTGTGACTTTGAATGGCATTGACGAGTTTGCATGGAGAGCTCCACTCTCCCTTTCTCCTGCTCAATCTGATCTTCCCTTGATCTGTGCCCTTCTGGCCTTCTATAGCAGAAGAAGTTTGGGGGTGGAGTGGCTCAGTGGATTGAGTGCCAGCCTGTAAACCAAAGGGTCATTGATTCGTTTCTCAGTCAGGGCACATGCCTGGGTTGTGAGCCAGGTCCCCAGTTGGGGGGTGTGCAAGAGGCAACCACACATTGATGTTTCTCTCTCTCTCTTTTTTCTTCCCTTCCCCTCTCTCTAAAAATAGATAAAGAAAAAAATATATATATATTTAAGCTGGGGACAGAAAAACCTCCTGAGGCTAGCAGAAGGGGAGCTGCCTGTCTGGGAGGGCCTAGAGCAGGAAGGTGGGTCCCAGCCAGGCTGGATGGAGGCCCCCAGAACCTCACCCTGCATCCAGCAGCAGTGTTCAGGTTGATTTCTCTCCTGGCTTTCTGCTGGGGGTGCAGGGGAGCACCTGTGACCCTCAGTCTTTTCATGCCACTGACACTGTCACCTCCCAAGGGGCCTGCTGCCTCATGTGTTTACCTGGGAAATAAGTAAACCAGCAGCTCACCAAGGAAGCTCATAATGGAACTAAGTCCTGATGCTCTCCTGGCCCCAGGTGGGGTGGCTGAGGAAGGACAGGGGGCCAAAACATCTGGGTCCCAGCTTCCTACAGGACTCAGACTAGAGCAAACAGGAGCAAGCAGCTCTCCTCCTGGCCTTTTCCCAGGTACTCCAGAAAAGTTCCTGCCTCCCATCCCCACCCTAGGGGTGGAGGCCAGGAGAGATTGACTGATGGAGTCATTTATTCTACAAATACCTGATGAACACTTCCCATATGGTTGGGGCTGGGATGGACATCAGATGCTCAGGCCCAACTCATGCCCTGGTGAAGAAGGAGGAGGGATTCTTACACGGGCCAGAGAAATGGAAGGATGCTTCTGCCACATCAGAACTGAGAGGCAAGGCCAGGAAGACCTTTCCTGAAGTCAGGTGCTGAGGAAGCACGGAGAAGTGAAAAGCTCTCCCTGTCTGCATGTGTGGGGTCCAGCAAGTAGATCAAAACCTGGGCAGGTTGCTCTGCTTCTCTGGACCTAATTTCCCTCCATGAAGGCTTTGGCTGTGGCTCAGTGGATAAGGCACCAACCTGCAAACCCAAAGGTTGCTGGTTTGATTCCCCAGCCAGGGCACATAACCAGGTTGCAAACCAGGTTGCAAGCCAGGTTGCAAGCCAGGTCTGTAGTTGGAGGCAGGTGAAAGGCAACCATACATTGATGTTTCTCTTCCTCTCTGACTCTCTCTCTTCCCCCTTCCCCTTTCTCTGGAGATAATAAATTAAATCTTTAAGAAAAAAGAAGAAAAAAAAAAAAAAGAAAGAAAAAAGAAAAGAAAAAGAACAGCATTTGACTAAGTGGCCAGATGCTAACTCAGAATCACTTGGGGTTAGGAGTCAGATTCCTGGGCCCCTCTGATCCAGGAGCTCTAGGGTCAGGGCCTAGCTTTGTTACTCTAGGCCCTGTGTGGTTCTGATGGACAGCCAGGTGATGGATGCTAATGCTGGAAGGCTGGAGGGCCACCTCGGGTCCCTCCTGCCTCCTGCTCTGATTCACTTGCCCACTGCTATTGGGAAGAAGCAACTGTGCTTGACTTTTGACAGTGCCAGACACTGAGCTGCATTCATTTAGACCCTAGACAGGCACTGTTACTTTCATCTTGAAAAGGAAACTGAAGCCCAGAGCTATTCTGTGGAACAATCCTGAGCTTTTCCTAGTTTAGATCCTCACTACTTCAGGTCTATGATTTTTTCCCCCTCAACTCTCTGTGTTGGTTCCTCTTCTTTTTATGGATAAGGCACTTCCCCTTTCCATGTCCTGCCATACTCCCTTCCTCTTCTTTTCTCTTTCTCCCTGTCATCTCTAGTTTCAAATAATTGAAAGTATTTTTGAAGAATGTGTCCTCCTCAATCCTTTTACGGGCAGTCTTCCCTGGCATCCACCCTAAGTCTCTCCTCCAAGGGAAGTCCATATTCCCTGTTCCTTTCTCATGGAGAGACGGTCATAAACATCACCTTTCAGACTGTCACCTGTCTTACGTGACTCTCCCTTGCCTCCTGCTCCCTCCCTTTCATCCATTGCCAATTTTTGCCTCTCCTTCTTCTTCAAAATTCGAAATTATTTGTTTAGTTTATAACAGGGGCAAAAAAGTTAGGTAATACCCAGGGAGAAATCCTCTTTGATTCCAGCAGGAAGGATTGAGGTTAGGTGCTTGGAGAACTTCCAAATAGCCAAAGAGAGCATTCCTGAAAGTAGGCTGTGGATCCCAGGAAAAAAGCCTGGCCTCTCTCTGTAGGCTTATGATGTTCTTCCTTTTCCTAGTTCCTCCTTTTCAGACATCCGAACCCTGTCTGCTGATGAGCCCTGACCTCTTCATGGGTGCTGGGGGAGAGGTCAGTGGTCATGGGCTCCTCAGGGCTCCACTGATGCTGCAGAATGGGCTGAAGCACCATCCACTTTAGCCTTGCCCATTGTCCCTGCCTCTGGCACCAGTGCCCTCACTATCTACTCCAACTTTCCCTCCTCTTTCCTCTGGTCTTTGTCCCTACCCTGCCCCTGGGGTCAGATGGTGGGTGTGATGAGCTCTGGGTTGCAGATCGGGCCTCTCTGAAGGTAGGGCTCCAAGGGCTACCTTTCCTGGGCCAGATGGCTTAGGAGGCTGCCTGTCTTGCCTCCATGTGACCACAAGGGGGCTCTGGGACCAGGTTTTTTTCCTTTCCGCGGGAGCTGCAAGGACTCCCAGCAGCCCCAGCACCCTGAGCTTTTCTGAAGTGCTGGCCATCCTCCTGCAGCTGCCATTGAAGGGGCTCTGCCAGGCTGCGAGGCTGCCAGAGGGGATGAAGCCTTTGCCCTTCATAATCCTATGCCAGAAGTAACTTCTTTGTCAGGAAGTCCTTCCAGCTGTCTACCTTCTATTTCTATTGCTACTGGAGGGAAGAGGTCAGGTAGAATGAGCTTGTTCTCCTCCTCCTTCTCCTTCTTTTTGCATTACCCCTCCTTCCTTCCCCCAGGGTTGAACTGAGGCATTTATTCTCTTCCACATTCCCTGGCCATTAAAGCTCAGATTTTGCTCTACCATCACAGCTGAGGACTGGGTAGGCAGCAGCAGGAAAAATGTAAGTTATATATTAGGAGGGACTTCCTGACAGAGAGGGACATGAATGACTGGGTTTGGTATGTGAGCAGGCTGAACACAGGGAAGGTGCCTGCTCATCTGTAGTGGAGCTCTGGTTCTGGGTGATGGGGAGAGACCTCTGTGATCCACAGCCACCTGCTATGCCTCCCCGGTGGAGTAAGAGAGGAGGGGTGGGCAGTTACTTGCCATTGTGAACTTCCGAGCCTCAGAGAACCATGGGTGTTACTGAATCCTTGTACTTCAGGGATGGGAAGAGATCTGTGTGAGACTTTTCAAAGGAAAGTACCTGAGCCACTCTCTCCCCAGTCTGGTGATCACTGGCAGAGGGAAGGATGGAATGAGAGAGCAGTTTTCTGCACCCACTTAAATGTCTCTTCAGAGCCTCAATCTCTACATCTGTAGGGTGGGAATAAAAACTCCTACTTCTCAGGTGAGCTTTGTGAGATAGTATATGTGAAAGGGCTTCAAGGCACTCAGCACAGCAGATGCTGCTTCCATCCTCCATATCTCTCTCCAGCCTCACTTGGTGTTGGAGAAGAGGAGATGTGCCCATTTCCCAGATAGGAAAATAGGGGCAGGAATGACGGTAAGGCCCAAGGCTGGGGTCTCTGCTGGATGTGCTTGAGGATCAAAAATTTGTGTTCCCTTCTCTTCTTTGCTTCTATTTCCTCCCTTCCTCTTTCTTCATTGCCCTTCTCTGACTCTTCTTTCTGCCCTTTACCCCACCTCTCTTTTTCTTTCTTCTCTTTCTCCCCTTCAGTCTATGCCTCTTTTCCTCTACCTTCCTCCATTCATTCATACATATATTCATTCGCTCATTCATTCATTCAGCATTAAATTGGGTAAAAGGGATTCTCTAGAAAATCAAGAAATGCACATCCTGCACCACTGGGCTGTCTCTTGGGACTTCTCCACCTGCATATTGGCCCAACTTCTTGGTCTTTGTTGACCTCATGATAGATTGATGTCACTGTTCCATTGGCCTGGGTTGGGGAAGGGAGGTGGTAATGAAATCTGGTCCAATTAAACATTATGTGCCCTGGAGAGAGAGCTGAACAGGACATGGCAGTCCCTACCCTTGAAGAACTTATGATGAAGGTGGGAGGCTGGGCTGTCAGCAGCAGGCTTAAATATAATGCTGGGAGCCCAGGAGGAACACCATCGAAGGAAGCCTCTGGAGGAAATGCTAGTTGAGCTGGATTTTGAGGGATGAGCTGGAGTATACCCCATTCATAGTGGGGTGCAAAGAAAGGTGGTCCTGTCAGAGAGACCACCAAGGGCAAAGACATGTTGCCAAGAAAGGGCAAGGAAAATTAGGGAACTGCCAGTAGTTCGATGTTGCTGGAGCCCAGGAAACGAGGGAGACTAAAATCCCAATCCATAAAAAGTTCAGCAACAGTGTTTAATGGTTAGCTCACTGGCTGGGTAAGAGGGTTCAGAATAGGGCATTGCTCTTGGCCAAATGAATGACAAGGAGAGGGTAGGACCAGGGCCATTGACAAGAGTGCCCCAGGCTTCCATTTTCTTCCTGCTTGTTGCATATACTGCCCTGGGAAACTTACTTTACTGATCCTAGGCCTCAGTTGCCTCATCTATAAAATGGGAATAGCCCTGGCTGGTGTGGCTCAGTGGAGTGAGCATCAGCCTATGAACTAAAAAGGTCACTGGTTTGATTCCCAGTCAGGGCACATGCCTGGGTTGTGGGCCAGATCCTCAGTTGAGGGCTTGCAATAGGCAACCAGTTGATGTTTCTTTTCACCTCTTTCTCTCTCGTTCTCCCTCTCTCTGAAAATAAATAATCAAAATCTTTTAAAAATAAGGATAGTGTTGGATCACCTACCTAAAGACATATAAGACCAGGTGTTTCCTTAAGGTGCCTTCCAGTGCTGAGAACTGTAGTTCTTTGATCACTCTGGGCTGTGGGACCAGGGGAGCCTTCATGGAAGAGGAGGGCTTGGTGCCTGGCCTTAAACTATGGGACCGTTGAGCTAAGGAGAGAGGGATGGGAAAGTCTGCGGGAAACATAGGGACAAAGGTCAGAGATAGGACAGTGTGTAGCTGGTATATGAGGGCAGGTTGGGAGGCTGGCTCTAAGGCAGGAGAGGAGGAGATCCTGGCAGGGCAGGAATGTGACTTGTGCTAGCAGAAGGTGTGTGGGGAAGATGCATGGACATCAGTTTGTGAATCCTGCCCTCACTCTAGCCTCTGCCTGCCCCCAACCCTCCTAGGTGCCAGGACAAGCTGGAGGGAGCTCCTATTTGGAAACTGAGAATCAGGGACATGCAAGTGAGATACAAACAGAATGAAAATTAGCCACTCCCAGCTAGACCCACTGCTTGAGGTCAGTAGTATCTGCGGTTGAGCCACAAGAGGGTGGGGTAGAGAGTCCTTTCAGCTTCCCTGCTAGGGCTTCTCCTGGCTCATTGGCTAAGCCTAGACAGAGGGTGAGAGGGTACAGTGCTGTACTGCTCTTTCCTTTCTGCAGGCTTGGGAGTTGTCCCCGCTGGAGCCCTTATCCCTCCTGTTCATGCATATCCCTGGAGGACTGGCTGGGTTCCCGTGGGAGCCTCCCAAAACCCACAGGAAGTGTCTGAATCTTCCTGAGAGGCGAAGTGAAGGGCAGGTCAGAAAGGTGGTCTGAGACAGAAAGAGCAGCTGGGATGGGACTCAGAGAGGGAGATTGACCAGTAAGGGACAGGGCTTGGAGAACACAGATTCCCAGGAAAATGGGTAGATGCGGACCCAGTGAGTAAACAGCCCCAGAGAACCTGAGACATACAGTTCAAAAGAGATCCTGACTGCCAGAAACAGATAGAGAGCCTTTCTCATATGCCCAGCCTGAGACATGCAGTACCAGTGCCTCTCTATTGGCTTCCTCTAGCCTGTCTTCCTGTCCCTGGCTAATGGTCCCTTTGCCTGTCTAGTTCTTTGTTTGCATGTCTCTCTCTGTGATCCCTCTTTTTTCACTCCTTGTTGTTTGTCTGTTGGTCCTGACTTCTCCATCTGGTGCCTTGGCCACCTCTCTACAGAGAGAAAACTGCCCACTGGGATTATGGGACCCCTGGGTCTTTGCCTCCTGATCTTGGACAGGTTCTTGCCTTTCTTCTCCTGAATTTGTCTCAATTTCCTCCTTTCTAGGTGGCCCATCCTCTGCCTCCTATCATGCTGATAAGACTCAGAAGTATGAGCAGGTGACTATATTTATGAATGCTCAGGCATTGGAACAAAGGGTTTAATTTATTTGAGAGACAATACTGCATTTCAATCCTCTAAGGCCAAAGAAAGAAGAAAATAATGACTACAGCATGAGGCACACTGGTTAGATATTCAGAGGGACTTCCCAAAGGGGCGGTGTGAGTAATATTATAACAGGTCAGCTAAAAGAGATAAACAACCATATTCATACTCTCCCATGGAGGAGCCCCATGGTGGTGGTGGTGGTGGGAGATGGGCAACATGACTATCCCTAGTCTGTGTAGTCAAAGAAAAGGCCTTCTGATGTTGTGAGGTAGCAGGGATGTGCATGTAAAGGCTAGTGTATCATCCCTTCCCATCACCTACTCTAGAGTACCACCTGCACAACCTCCCAGGTGGCTAGGGAGAGAGCCCAAGGAGAAAGGGGTGTGGAAGAAATGTTATCTCCCCCCATCCACCCTGTTTCCTCACCATCTTCCCAAGCTTAGGACCACCCCGCCCCTCCCTCCGACAATCCATGAGAGATGGCTGCTGGGGACGGAGTGATGTATGTAATGCAGATAAAATGTCAGCAATTCTAAATGGGTCCGGAGATGCAGCCGTGGGGGGTGGGGAGGGAGAGAGGGCGGAGCAGGGGGAAAGAGGAAGGGAAAATGAAATGTGGGTCCTCACTGGACCACAGCAGGGGTAGACACCCCCCTCCCTGCAGCAAAGGCCGGAGGAGGGGTGGGCCCGGCGCAGGAGCCCAAATGAGATTTTGAAGAGGGAGCTGGAGGGTGGGGGTGGGGGGGCGGAGGAGAGGAGGAGGCGGGCGGGGGCAGCGGGGCCGGAGCTGCTGATGTATAGCGGTTTCATAACTTCCTCAGTATTAAAGGCAGGTTCATGGGGAGGGCAGCGCCATTAATCACCAGGCTGAATGGGGCTGGGATTTGCTGAGAGGCGCGCTTGCTGTCTGCTGCGCCTGCCCGGCTCATATGAGGCGGGAGGGGGCAGGCAAGGATGCCCCTCTTGAACTAGGGGTAAGACCCCAGGAATCTATTCTGGGTGTTGGGCAAGTAGGCCTTTGCAGTAAGGAAGGGAGGGGGGCGCTATGGACCCTGGCAGGAAGAAGGAAAAGGATGAGGAGGGTTGTGACAGCGGCTAGGGGAAATGGGATAGGGGCTGGGAGAATGATGGGGCAGCAGCTGAGGGAACCATTGGGGAGAAAAACTGGGGAGGGAGGATTGTGCATTTGAACGCGAAATTGATCACATGTAAATATGATGCAAATGACATGCAAACGAGCACAGGATTTCTCTGGGTCCATAGCTCAGGCTTTCTCTTTCTTGGACTGAGAATTGGGGCCAATTTGCATCCAGTTCCATGCCCACTGACTTGTTTCTTTATTATCAATATTATCAGAGGGAGAACTCAAAGCCTCACTTTTTAAGGTGGTGTTGGAGGCACGGTGGGCCAGGTCTCAGGGTGGCCTCCTTGGAAAAGCGTGAGGCCACCCTGGGAATGGTAGGTAGCATCAGGAAAATTGACATGCCTGACTGAGAGTGAGGGAGCTGAGGGGTAGGACTACTGGGCTCTGTACCTGAATTTATGGGTGTCAGAGAGGCAGAGAGGTAGCAGTGAGGGAGAAAGATGGAGATAGATAGGCAGACAGAGCTCCACAGCTTCAGAGACAGATCCTGAGCAGATATGATGAGGATGTGTCCTATGCTCTACAAGGTAGGCACTGTCATCCTCTTCTAGGTGAAGAGTGAAATGACCAGCCCAAGGTTCAGAGAGGTAATGATCTTCTTAAGTTCACACTGCTGGTAAGTGCCAGACCCTCAACTCCAAGTTTCCTTGAAAATTCAGTGCTCCTTTCAACCTATCATAAAAACATGCCTGAATGAGATAAATAAAGATAGAGGGTAGATATGTATGTTGTCAACAGGCATTTCTTGAGCACCTAATAGATACAAGGCAGTGGACTTGTGCCCAGGAGGCTGAGCTTTGACCTCTTAAAACACATACTATAGTAGGCACCATAAGACATTTTAGCAATTAGTGAAACACTTAATAGTTGGGGACAAGGGTCACAAAGGAGGCATACGCAAAGGGAGGATCAGGGAATGTTTCTGGGGGTAGATGGCATTTAATGTGAGCTGGGGAGTGGGCAGAACGTATTCGGTGGCAAAGATGAGAAGGCAAGCATGTACCAGGTAAGGGGGATGAGATGGGCCATTGTGCTAAGGTAGGAGAGGACAAGGAAGTGGAGATTTCCAATATGTTGGAGCCCAGAGTGTGGGAAGAGGTTTGAGGGAGGTCAGTCAAGCTAAGATGGTAAGGGTCAGGATGTGAGAGGATTGAGAGGCCAAGCCAGGGACGTGGATGTTACCTGGAGGTCAGCCAGAAGTAGGGAATAGGGTAAATCATTCATTTGATCCTTGATTCAGTAAACAGACATTCACTGTGCACTAACCACATGCCAGGGCTGTACTAGGAGCTTGGAATGCAAAGATCAGATGTGTCCCTCCTTCAGGGAGTTCAGTCAACAGCAGTATCCTCATGAGTAAACAGGGTACAAGAGTGAGTCCCTCACAGTGGTAAAATGAGGGCTAAATGGGAGAATCCATGTCAAGCACTGAGGGTGCTGTTTGATGGAGAAGAAGCACTCAGGAAAGATTAGCTTTTGTTATCATCCTTCTCACTCTTTTGAAAGGTATGGAATGAAGGACAGAGGCAGGGAGAGCAGTCAACAATCCACTGCAAAACTTGGGGAGGGATAGAAATGGGGTAGTGTGGGTGGAAAGAAGGAAACAAGAGGGCTGCAGGAACAAGAGAAGGCAAGTGACAGATTGAGCCTGGGGTGGAGAAAGTGAGGTCTGGGAGCACTGTAGGGGGTGAAGAGAGCAGGACTGGAAAGACTCATCCTTGGTCAAGTCCCTGTTCTGTCGCTGGTTTACTGGGAGCACAGGACAGGGCTGGGTCTGGGTAGTGGGTTGGCTGGAAGCTGGGCTTCTTGGGTCCTCATCCCATCTGGCTACTTGGCCTTCTTCTGAGACTAACCTTGACTCCTCTTTTCAGTTGCTTAATTTGGCTCAATCTTTGGGAGATACTCCTCCCAACCTGCCAAACATGTAACTTTCATCCTCCTGCTGCAGGACTGGGGACCAGTTTGGTCCCCTTGGCTGTCTGTCTGATGTCTGTGTGGTCTCCTCAGGATAATTGCTCTGGACAACTCTAACACCACTCAGACAGATTGGCCAGCCTCCTGGCCCAACATCTCCCACCACTGCATCAAGCCAAATTACTCAGCGCCCCCCAGCCCCGGGCTCTGGTGAAATCCGATTAGCAAGGAGAGAGCTGCACTGAGCTGACAGCTCCTCCGATAATTGCTTCCCAAGTAAGCAATGCAAATCAGCCCATCCAGCCCATCTCTGCTCCTCTCCTGGGGACCCAGGCATCCAGGCTCCAGGAGAGGGAGAACAACAAAGTTGGAGAGACTTGGAAGCTATCACCTGCCTCCAGTTAAGTGGCCATCAATCCATAAAGCTGGTCTGTGCTGCCTTGGGGTTGAAGATGGGAGTAATGGGTGGTTAGGCTAGACTAGGGACCCCACTGACTCTGCATTTTTTTCTTAATTGAGAGAGTGTCACTCTTCCTCTCACTCTTTCCCCTTGGACAAGAATCCTATGTACTCATTTCCTAGTAAGGTAGATGAAGGCAGAGATACAGAAACAGAGATGGAGATGGCTGAACCTACTAAGGAACAAATGGTTGTATTCACAGCCTGGCTCTCCTGGTTTTCTAGTTTTAGGAGGGAGGTGGGAATGGGATCTGTAGGATCTGCAGATAGCTTTCTCCATTTGTGAGTCCCCTCTTCACCAGACTGAGGGAAAAACTTCGTGGGTTAAGTTCCCACAGAGCTGGGATAGGGCTGTGATACCATAGATCTTGGGAAACTTGTTCAAAGCTTGAGACTGTGTCTGTACTTGGATGCAGTGGCCCTTGCTCACCCCACACATCAGAGACCTCTCTCCACTTCTCTCAAATTAGGTCCTTTTACAGGCCTGTTAATCCCTCTTCCTGAACACCTTTCTTTTGTATATCTTTATCTCAAGTTATTTCTTTTTTTAAAAAGATTTTACTTATTATTTTTAGAGAGAGGGGAAGGGAGGGAGGCAAAGAGGGAGAGAAACATCAATGTATGGTTGCCTTTCACCTGCCTCTAGCTATGGACCTGGCTGGAGACCTGGCTTGCAACCTGGTTATATGCCCTGACTGGGAATCGAACCAGTGGCCTTTGGGTTCAAAGGCTGACCCCTTTCCACTGAGCCACCAGCCAGGGCCTCAAGTTATTTCTTTCTTTGACTCTGTCACCTCATCTCCTGCTGATCTTGGACACCTTAAAAATATTTTCCTTGCAGTCCTGAGTGTCCAGCCCCCAGCCCTAGCCCTTATGGATCACTGTTTTTGTGGAAATAGGCAGGGACGAGTTGCCCAGTCTTGTCCTCTGTGCCCATGTATCTGACATGGCTCTATGACCTGGATCTTGAATCCTCAGACTAGCATTTGCTTGAGAACCTGGTACATGGTCATAACAACAACTAACCTTACAAAGCATCAGTTCTGTGCTAGAAACTATAGTAAGCACATTATGTAGTTGAGTCATTTTAAAAAAAGATTTTATTCAGTATTTTTAGAGAGAGGGGAAGAGAGGGAGGAAGAAAGGGAGAAAAACATCAACATATGGTTCCCTTTCACCTGCCTCTAGCTGGGGACCTGGCTGGAGACCCGGCTTGCAACCTGGGTATGTGCCATGTCAGGGAATTGAACCAGCAACACTTGGGTTTGCAGGCTGGTGCTCAATCCACTGAGCCACACCAGCCAGAGCTTGTAGTTGAGTCATTTATCACAAAAGAAGCTCCATGGATAAGGCGCCGGCCTGTGAACCCAAAGGTTGCTGGTTCCATTTCCAGTCAGGGCATAGAACCAAGTTGCAGCCCAGGTTTCCAGCCAGGTACACAGCTGGAGGCAGGTGAAGGCAACCATACATTGATGTTTCTCTTCCTTTCTGCCTCCCTTCCTCCCCCCGCCTCTAAAAATAATAAATAAAATCTTTAAAAATATATCACAAAAGAAGACATAGATTACAATAATTATTCCATGTAACAACTGAGTTAACTGAGACACAGAGAAGTTAAGTCATTTGCCCATGGTCACCATTGACAAATTGGCAAAGCTGGGATTCAAATCTAGGCAGTCTTGAGTCCAGAGACTACACTGTAAAGGTCTCTGCTATGTCGCTTCTCCTCCCCAATGCTCTTTTAATGTTTATCGGGCTGACTAGGAGAGGGTAACTGCCTATTGTAGTGGAACTGGGGGAGATGGCTACCCTGAAAGTGAGACAGGAAAATCTTTGGGGTTCCCCAGGCCAGAAATGGCAGAAGCTGACAAGGGTGACACTTGGTATTCGGGGAGGGGAAAACATGGCTCTCACTTCTCCAACCCCAAATATCTATTTCCGTTCTGGAGCCGAAAAGCAGACAACTAACTCTTTTCCTACTCTTGAGAGCATGGAGGCAAGTGAAGGGCTGAAAGATCAGTCTAGAAGCAGAGGTGAGCTGGGAGTCAGAGCTATGACCTCCAGAGGCCGATAGATGGCGCTCATGGCCCAACACAGCTCTGGCAGATAAAGGAAACCAAAGGAAAACAAGCCAGTAGTTAACCCCTTACCGCCTGGGCTCTGGCCCTAGGAGCAGGCTGGTAGGTGGCAGAGGGCCCTGTCCCAGAACCGACTGGCTCCTAGGGAGTGACCCAACTCTCTAGGCTCTGTCCAGATCACAACCTAAGTCTGCCACTGCTCATGTATCATAAGGTTCTGTCTGTAAATCAGTCAGCCAGCCCCTTGGAGACTTCTCAGAGGGCCAGGAGTCTAAGACATGGACCAGACAGGTTGGGAGGGCCCCACCTCAGCCCAAGTTCAACTCGCAAGCTCTGTCTCTTGAAAATTTATGGGCGTCTCTTTCTAAGCAGTCCACACCATGGGAGTGTGGAGCTCCTCACTTCCACCTTCCCTCAGAGGGACTCACTGGGTGGGAGGAGTATCATGGACTAGAGACAGAGAGGGGGCTCCAGACCCCTCTGGGGTCAGCTATAGGACTCACTGTGGGTTTCTCAAGACTCAATTTCTCCCTATCTGTGGGCTTCCTGGGCTGAATAGGCTTATGGGGACAGAAACAGTTATTCAACTTCTCCAGTAAGTTGAAATTGGGATGGGGGTTTAGGGGATCTTTTCTTGTCTGTCATTTAGTTCACTCGTTCCTGTCCTATCAGAAGTAGACTTGAAGTGTGGAGGGGCTGCCACGATGAAGAACTGAAATGCCTGGCAAACAAGTGGCAGAGGGGTGGGGTGGGCAGGAGGGTTGCCTAAGGGGTGGTGAGGCTGCTAGAATTTGTAGTATTCCACCTTTCACACTAATTTTTGTTCAGAGACACACAAGTACATAGAAATACAGAGACAGAGGAACCTGGGTGGGCAGGGGGGAGGGGATCAGTTCTAGAAGCTCAGGATATTCTTATTTCAGTCATTCCAGAGAAAGAAGCTGAAACAGGGAAACATATGTACACAGAGAGAGACATACACACACAGATTACAGGAGACTAGGGACAGAGATACATTTATATGAGAAGAGAAAGTCAAAGACACAGAGAGGAAGAGAATCTGACACAGCACAAACAAAAGCTCAGGAAATAATGGACTTTGTAAGGTAGATGATTAATTCAGTTTCCAAAGTCTTGCAAGGATGAGAGTGGTTTCTCACCCTTGGTATTAGAGGATCACAGTTCCCTGAAGCTTCTGCTGCACCCTTTGTTTTTTGTCTATTGGTAGGAGAGCAGGGGAGGCCTGGGAAGGGGGCAGCATTCTTGTTCTCTTACTGCTTCCCGTTCTGAGGTTTATTGCTCTTCTTCCTTACTACCTGCAGGGAGACCTTGCTTCTCTGTGATCTCAGTCATGGCTGTACTGAAGTGTGCAGGGGGTGGAGGGGTAGAAAAGATAACTGACTTCAGGGGGGTTCCAGTCTAATGAAAATCTTCTAATCAGGTACAGACCCAGAAAGAGGACAAGAACAAAACTAGAAGTGGGACAGCTTTGCACATTGATATTGGGTTGGGGAGGTGGGAAAGGCTGCACTGTTAGGGGTAGCCACAGGTTTGGGATGGGTTGGGTTAGAGAAGATGTCCTGGACATAGTGTATGGAATGGAGGATTGGGGAGATTATAGGGCTGAGCAAATAGCAGGGCGGAGGAGACAGAGACATCAAGTGGTAAAGCCATGGAGACAGGGTTAAAAGAGACATTAGTAAGAGTTGTTAGGAGATGACAGAAGTGCCTCTGTGGATGTCCTGTAGACAGTCTTAAGGCTGCAAAGGAGAGGCCTCAAACCTGGGGCAGCAGGAGGGCTAGAAATGGTCTTTAGCCATTGTTAATACCCTCAGGTAAGTTGAGAAGTTGGGGATGTTTGAAGCTCCTTGATTCTTTCTTTTCTTTCTTCTTAAAAAGATTTTATTTATTATTTCCAGAGAGGGGAAAGGAGAGAGGCAGAGAGGGAGAGAAACATCAATATGTGGTTGCTGTTCACCTGCCTTCAGCTATGGACAGGGCTGGAGACCTGGCTTGCAACCTGATTATGTGGCCTGGGTGGGAATTGAACCAGCGACCTTTGGGTTCACAGGCCGGCACCTAACCCACTGAGCCACCAGCCAGGGCTGAAGCTCCTTGATTCTTAATCCCTTTGGGAAAACTATTGTGGATGAGTTTTCAAAGAAAGGGTAATGCCCTCACTTGTCTTCTTGATTTAGCCCTAAAGGACTGAATAAACTACAACCCCCAATGTCGCTTAGCCCTAATTTAGCACGCTTTCCGGGAATTTGAGTATTTCCCGCGGAAGTGGCCTGGGCTAGGCCAATCTCCTTCCCTGAACAAAGTAGACTACGATTCCCACTATCCTCCGGGCCCGGGGGCGGGGTGAGGAATCGGAAACCAAATGGGGAGCTGGACCAGGTGAGGAAGTAGGAGGCTGGGAACTTGGGGCTACGGCGACCGCCTTGGGGCTCACAGGGCTGGGGCTGCGGCCGCGGCCGGCGGGAGTCGTAGTGTCTCTGTGTTAGGGCCCCTCACTCTGCCTGTGGCTCGCCCGGGCGCAAGGAGCGCAGTGCCCATGGAACCGCACCGGAGCCCTGCGGGACTAGGCTTTTTCTTTCGGCGGAGCCCGTGAGGGCGGTTTCTTTTTTCTTTTTCTTTTCTTACTTTGCTTTTGTTTTTAAGAAAAATAAGCCATAATTTCCTTGTTCACAAACAAAGTTGGCTGAGCTGGTTGCTCGCGGAGGTTTTCTATGGAGCCTTAGTCGTCTGCCCCCTCGGAACCAAGAGGAAGGGTTAAGTGGTATTTTTGAGTCCATGCTGAATTGTTATATTATTTTTAAGGATTTGCTGATCATCCCGGTGGGTTCCTAGAGTGCCCATAAGGGACAGGGTACTGTCCCTGAACTTCCTGGACTTAGGTGGTCAGACTTATCACTGGATCACCCTCCACCTCTTCTGGCCTTAATATGACACTAATTTGTAAAGAGTATGTTTCTTAAGTATCTGGCTCGTAATGACTTGATGTAGGACTTCCAAGCTCCTCTTTTGGGCTTTTACAGTATTTTGTTCAAGACATTAAAGCTCGAATTACAATGTATTACAGTTTGTTGTCTCAGTAGTTTATAAGCCTGGCCTACATTTTTTTCATTTTGGATTTCTTCCCCACCAAGAGAAAGACTGTGACAGCACCAATAGTGTAAGAGATTTATAAACATTGGAAAACATAAATGAGTTATCTGCTGGTGGCAGGTGGAATTTCTCATTTTAATTTCATAGAGAGGAGAGTTAAATGACTCTTTAAGAGAACCTTCTTAGATTGAAACCAGGACTAGAATTTGAGTAAAATGGCCCCAGCCAGTGGCTCTTGCTACTATATTAGGCTTTGAAACCGCGAAACATTGAAAATCAGGCCTTGTCACTTTGAGTACCCCTAGCCTTGCTGTCTCCAGCATAGGTCTGTAAAGATCAAAGGTAGGTCCAATTTAGGTTTGAGAGAGATCCTGTATCTGGAGCAGTAAGTCCACTAGTATTGATGCTACATGGATGCAAAGCAAGGGCCCCTGAGACACTTGAGTTCCCCACAGTTGGCCCTGGGTAGCCACCTGATTAGGTGAATTAAAGATTTCTGAGGTCAATCTGGGGAAGGACTTACAAAATTTGGCTCCTGGTTTATTTTTTGCTTGTTGGTTTTTATTTTTTCCTCTCTTTTCCTCTAAGCTAAAATCACAGAACAGGTTGATGGATCAAGCTGTTGTGACAACCCTGACTTTCTATCTGGGTTATTCTTAACCTGGGCAAGGGGTTGAGAGAGAGAAAGAACCGTAAGTCTTCCCTATGGGAGGTCCAGATAGGATGGAAACACGCTCAGTGTATGGCAAGCCCTGGGAACCAAGAAGACTGCAGGAGGGTAGCTGAGCCCTCAGTGAATCAGGATGTGTAGAAGTAGTGAGGAGTGCGTCAGGAAAGGCTCCTTGGTAGAACAAAGTTTTAAACAGGATGGACAGAGCTGAGCAGGTGTTTGTTGACTGTGTAATAAGAGCTAGAACCTTGGCTATAGGGAGGGAAATTGAACAATGACTGGTCTTGGATCTCAAGTATATTGATGGAGGGAGGCATGGTACGAATTAATGGCAAAGCCACTAACCATGATGACACAATGGTTCTCAGCCTTCACCAACCATCAGAATCATCTGGGGAAGCTTGTTCAAAATAGAGATTCCTAGGCCCCATGCCAGACCTTCTCGTATGGGGGTGAGTCTGGGAAGCTATGGCAAATTCTGCAGTTTGTTGAGGAGGGGTGGTTTGTTCTGTCCTTAAAAGATGAATATAATTTGGATGTATGGAGAGTGGAGGAGTCATAGTCCTGGTTGACTTGAGTGTTTGTAGAAATGGCACATACAGTTTTGAGAGCTGGGGTAGGAAAGGCATTTTGAAAGTGTGAGGGGTATGGTCAGGCTGGAGTGCTGGGTTTTCAGGGGAGTGATGAGATTGGAAAGATTGTAAGGAATGGCTTGTACAGGCTACAAAGCTTGCTTGAGTGCTCCCTCTGCCTCCTTCCCCCCTTTTCCCTCTTTTTCACTTCTTCCCTTCTCCTCTTTCCTTCCTCCCACCTTACACATAACATCTCATTCTATCTCATATTAATATTTTGTATCACAGTTGGCATACAATAACATTCATTTCAGATGTACAACCCAACGTTACATTTATATAACTCAGGAAGTGATCATTCCAATAAATCTGGTACCATCTGACACCATACATAGTTATTAAAATATTATTGACCATATTTCCTGTGTTGTACTTTATATCCCCACGACTACCAATTTGTACTTAATCCCTTCATCTTTTTCACCCATGTCCCCAACCTCCCTCTCTGGCAACTATCAAAATGTTCTCTGTATCTTAGAGTCTGTTTCTCTTCTGCTTATTCATTTATTTTGCTTTTTAGATTACATATGTAAGTGAAGTCACCCTTATATCAATATTACTAAGTGGATATTTTTTCTAGTATTTGGATGAGGAAACTGGAGATTCTGGCCATGGTTGCATAGCTTATAAGAGTCTATTCTGAGTCTAGTAGTCATCCCATTCACCATTAAGGATTCTTGAATGTGGACAAGAAGCTGGACTGGGCTGGAGGTTATAGAATTAGCAGGGTGGCTGATCGAGCCACCTAAGGCAAGATGCTGTGCGTAATTAATAGCACAGCCTTGAGTCAGAGTTTGGGTTCTAATCCCAGCTTCGTGACTTGCTAACTGTGTGACCCTGGACAATTTTCTTGATTTTGCTAGCCTCAGTCTCCTCACCTGTAACATGGGAGCAATAAAACCTACCTCATGGGGTTGTTATGAGTGTCAGTGTGGTATATGTGGCACAGAGCACTTGGTTTCCACCTGGAAGCTATTATAATTAGCCCCCTGTAATTAGTCTCTGAGCTATAGCTTTGCACCTGCATCTCATTCTTCAGCACATTGGTTTCCAGGACACAGCTCATCCTGGCTGGGCTTGTTTTATTAAAGAGTGACATTAAAGGTGCTGAAATTTTGCCACCAGTAAATATTTATTGGAAACTTACCATGTACTTGGCATAGTCTAGGAACTAGTGACTCACCACCTATGCCTGATGGAAAGGAGGTTTGAAGTGGGGGATGATTGTTTATGAGAATATCAGCAGGTGGTGAATGAAGAGGAAGAGTACTTGAAGCAGGGAGAAAAGTGGTCCTTTTATTACTAAGAACTGAGATGAGCTCAGTCCTTCCTGAAGGTTGGGGGATGACCGAGCCTAGGAAATGGTAATAGGGGCCCAGGATAGCTGGCATTCTTCCCACTCTAGGGCTGAAGGGGCCTCTGTCCATTTCTTTTGCAGGTGACGGTGACATTGCTGTGCCCCAGGCTTTCCCACTGGAGCCCTTCCATGAGCCTGCAGGTGCCCTGATGGAGGCCCAGTCCTGCCCTAGAAGCTTGGCTGAGGGCTTCCTGGAGGAAGAGCTTCGGCTCAATGCTGAGCTGAGCCAGTTGCAGTTTTCTGAGCCTGTGGACATTATCTACAATCCAGTGGAGTATGCGTGGGAGCCACATCGCAGCTATGTGACCCACTACTGCCAGGGCCCCAAGGAAGTGCTATTCTTGGGCATGAACCCTGGACCCTTTGGCATGGCTCAGACTGGGGTAAAGGGCCTGGCTGCCCCTGGTGGGTGGAGTGGGAGGCTCCAGGGTGGGTGCTTGGCTGCGTGTGCTGTGGAGGAGGAACATGTGTGCAGCTGTGGACATGTGCGGAGGTGTGGGGCTCCCATCCCCTCCCAATACAAACACTGGCTCCTGTAGGTCTCAGACACTATCCTGGTCTCACTGCCCATAGTTAATCAAGGATATTAATGGTAGTACCATTTCCCTTGTGAGCTGTCCACTAATTGCCTCTGAGAGCCCTTCCTTCCGCCAGTCCCACCCTTACCAGATCTCTCCACTTCCTAGATGTGGTTGGTATCAGGATTACTGAGGCCTCAGGAGAGACTGGTTGACGGGTATGGAATTAATGCAGGGTGTTCAGGCAACCTGGGTTCTGGTTCTTAGCTGAGGAGAGGTTCAGAGCAGAGCCAGACTCCAGGGCCTGCTTGCTTATCTTTCAGACCTCAGATGAGTAACTGCCCTTCACTAAGGAGTGCTTGGCAGGTGGGGGATGGGAAGAGGCTTCAGGGCAGGCATCTCAATTGTTTTTATTGACCCCAACTTGGGGATGAAAGGTGATCAATGATGACCGATGGAAATGACAGCCTGAGGCTTAGGGCTGAGAGGGCACCCAGAGAGCAGTGGTCAGCCCTGTCCTTGTGCCTTCTCTAATCCTGGTGGCCTTTCTGTCTCAGACCACCAGTCTGTTCTCAGTACTACCCATCACACCCTGTGAAGGGCCAGATAGCCATGTGTACTCCCTGCACGAGGTCCCAGAGGCTAGTGGAGGTAAAGACAAACAAATATTCTTTTGGACCACCATCCACAATGAAAAATTGGAGAAAGAGGAGCAGGATCAAATTATAGGACCTGGAATCCTTGTCTCAGGCCTTTGGGTGAAGGTGGCAGGGTGTGTGTGTGGGGTGCAGGCTGGATCTGCATGGAGGGTGAAAAATGGTCAGTTGGTCCAGAGAAGAGGTATCAGTTCTTCAGTTTGAAGCCCTCATGTCTCTCTCCTTCCCCACAGGTGCCTTTTGGGGAAGTGAGTGTAGTCCGGGACTGGTTGGGCATCAAGGGCCCTGTGCTGACCCCTCCCCAAGAGCACCCTAAGCGACCAGTGCTGGGACTGGAGTGCCCACAGTCAGAGGTGAGCGGTGCCCGATTCTGGGGCTTTTTCCGGAACCTCTGTGGACAGCCCGAGGTCTTCTTCCGTCACTGTTTTGTCCACAATTTGTGTCCTCTGCTCTTCCTGGCTCCCAGTGGGCGAAACCTCACCCCCGCTGAGTTGCCTGCCAAGCAGCGAGAGCAGCTTCTTGGGTTCTGTGATGCTGCTCTCTGCCGGCAGGTACAGCTGCTGGGGGTGCGCCTGGTAGTGGGAGTGGGACGGCTGGTGGAGCAGCGGGCGCGAAGAGCTCTGGCTGGTTTGATGCCTGAGGTACAGGTGGAGGGGCTACTACACCCCTCACCTCGGAGCCCACAGGCCAACAGGGGCTGGGAGGCAGTGGCCAAGGAGAGACTGAATGAGCTGGGGCTGCTGCCACTGCTAACAAAATAAGTGCCCCTGAGGCCCAGAATAAGAAAAATTCAAGACCCCCCAAGTCCTTGGACAAGCAGATGATTACATGCCTTCTGGAGTGGAGCCAGAAGGTCCTCCTTGCTGCCTGGTTTCTGGGACCTGCTGTAGCAGTTTTGACACTACTCCTGCTTGTCCTCCTGATTCCTGCTTTCTTCTCCTTCCTCTGAGCATTGCCTATTTGGTCCTGTGGTACCTAACTCCACAAAGAGGCAGCACCTGCAAACTGCTTACTTTACTGTTTCCTTGGGCACCTCTATTCAGCTGAGAAGGAGCTTCAAGGCCGAATTTACTCTTTTTTTTTTTTTTTGGTATTTGTTATTTTAGAGAAAAGATCCTGCAAGGATTCCCACCTATTCTCATAATACAAGGGTCCTTCAGCTGACCCTTTTCCTCACAGGGACAAGGACAAAGCATGGGACATGGGTATTAAGAATGAACTTCTTTTGGAAGACTGAGGCCGGATCAAAGAAAGAATTCAATGTGGCAGAATGGGAAGGGCTTAAAGATCTTTTGAGACTTTTGAACTTTATGACTTTGGGCAAGTTGATTAACCTCTCTAAGCCTCAGGATCCTTTAAAATAGGGTTCCCTACTTACCTCATGCGATTGGTGTGGGGATTAACTTAGGTGCCACTTAAAAGTGCCTGTGTAGTACCTGGCACATGGGTGCTCATTACATTTCTTTTTCTTGCCTCCTCCGGGTTGGGGAGTAACCGCACTACAAGGGCAGCCCTTGGTAGGGGCGGAGATGTCTTAGCTTCTACCTATTGCCTGGGTGAGGGGCAGACTTACCCTGCCAGAGCTGGACCAATGGCTTTATGAAGAACCCCATCTGTGATTTTTCATTCTAGGCATTAAAACCTCCTAAATCCTTTTGTGTTGGTGCTTTTTTTCCCCTTCTGCATGTCAGGAGTGGAAGGTGGTAGTTTAAGATTTTCCTTCTTACCTCTTTTCCTACTTGTAAAGGATTCTCTTGGGCAGCTGGGTGATGTAAACAGATCTTCAATGGCCTTACCAAAGCAGCAGGGTCTATGTCAGGGGCTTGCCCAGTGGCTTGTCTGTTACTTGGGACATCATAGCAGACAAGTGCCTTGATGGGTGGATGGCAGCCTGGTATCTTTCAAGCTAACTCATTTCCTATAAGTCTGTTACATGGTTGATTGGTGTGTCCATTTGGCAAGGGTTGGGAAAGTGAATAAAGTTGGGAGCAGAGTCTTGAGACTCTATTGATGAGGAACACATGGACTCTCCTGGGACGGTACATTCCAGCATTCAAAATTAAAGTTTTTAGTATAAGTGCTGAGTCACCCTATTTCTCCTCACCCCATATTGTATAATAAAGAATTTGGTCTTTGTCCTTGGTTTTTTTTGGAGGGAGCCTCTAAATCTTTGAAATTTCTCAAATGATAGGATTTTGTTGTTGTTGTTGTTATTCATGGTGGATCACTCAGACCACACACTTTGACTCAGGATGAGGTGAGCATGCTAGGAAGACCATCCTTGTGATGAGGGGGTTGGAGCTTTGAGCCAGATGGTATCAGTCTCCAGGGAGCAGAGGGGGCTAGAGATAAAATACAACCATGTGATCAGTGATTTCAGTCAATTATGCCTACATGTGAAACCCTGATAAACACTGGACATGGAGGCTTTGGTGACCTTCCTGGTTGGTGAACACATGGACATTTTGGAAGTGGGGTGTGTCATGATTCTACGGGGAAAGGGCATGGAAGCTGTTTGGGACTCTCCTAGATCTTGCCTTATATGTCTGTTAATTTGGCTGGTCTTGATTGGTATCCTTTGTAATAAAATTGTAATTGTAAGTAGAGTGCTTTACTGAGCAAATTATTGAACCTGAGGGGCTCATGGGGACCCCTGCATTTGTACCTAGCTAGAACTTTAGGTGGCCTGGGGACCCCCTGAACTTGCACCTAGCATCTGAAATGAGGGTAGTCTTATTGGGGATCTTGCTCTTAAACCTTTGGAGTATTGGCTAACTCAGGGCAGTTGGCATCAGAATTGTACTACAGTTTTGTACCCCCATAGACCTTAGATATCTTTTCTCTCTGCTGTCAGTACTATAGTGGTAAGTCGTCATTGCCCCGTGTTGCAGAAGACTGGGTTAGGCATGGTGGAGTAACTTCACAGAGATAGAGGCCGTTATGCCCTTATGCATTTAGCTGAAGCAGTCAGGGAAAGCTCTCTGGAGGAGGTGGTATTTTGGGTGACCTTAAAGGGAAAGTTTTGGTAAGCTTAGAGAACATTGTTATGTTCAAGGGGTGGCAGGTGGGTTGGCATTGAGTTGGGAGAGGAATGTGGGGGACAACTTATGGAAGGTTTTGAATGCTAGACTAACCTTAAAGAATTTAAAGTCCAGTTGGGTAAGTGAGATGCACAGAAAACATTCAAAACACCCAACAATAAATGAAAACCGGCAGATAGGAATTAAGGGACATGCAATATAGCAGACAGTGTAGGTGAAAGGGGTTAGGAATAACAAGGGGAGGGTTAATGTGTAGGGAAGAAGTTATAGGGGTGGTAAAGTCTGGGTGAGAACTTAGAATTGGGTGAGAATCATGAGATGGTGGGGGTAGGGTGTGCAGTGCACAGAGGCACTTGAACGACAGTGATCAGAATGATGACTTCAACATAGGTGTCACAGAATCACTATTCTTGAGGTACATCTTGTCAGGGAGAGGCTGTTTAGGATCCCTACCCTGCCTTTCCCAAGAGCACTGTGCTTGTCTGCTACTACAACAAAAATACCACAGATGGGTGGTTTAAACAACAGAAATTTAGTTCTCACAGTTCTGGAGGCTAGAAGTCCAAAATGCAAATGTCCGAAGGTTTGGTTTCTCCTAAGACAGCTCTCCTTGGCTTGCAGATGGCTGCCTTCTTGTGTCCTTCAATGGCCTGTTTTCTGTGTACACACCTCCCTGGTAGCACTCTGTTTCTTTTTTTTTTAAGATCTTATTTATTAATTATTCTTAGAGGGAAAGGGAGAGAGGCCCAGGGGGAGAGAGACATCACTGTATGGTTGCCTCTCCACTGGCTGGAGATGTGGCTTGTGACCTGGTTATGTGCCCTGGCTGAGAATCAAACCAGTGACCTTTGGGTTCGCAGGTGGTTGCTTTATCCACTGTGCCACCAGCCAGAGTGGTAGCACTCTTTTTATAAGGACACTGGTCATAATGGATTAAGGTCCCGTACCCCACCCCCACCAACCTCATTTAACTTTACCTCTTTAAAGGGCCTATCTCCAAGCACAGTCACATTAGGGGTTAGGGCTTCAATGTGTAATTTGAGGGGGCACACAGTTCAGTTTATAATAGGCACCTAAAGTCATGTCACTGTTTCTTCTGTCCACCACCAAAATCAACCTCTAACAAAAGAGGGTACTCAGGAGTGCCTTTTCTCCATTGGAGGGGGTGGAGCTGGTGAGGTGGTTTAGTGAGCTGGTGGGACTTAATCCACCAGACTGGCCCATTCTCATTCTAGAGCAGTTTCTTCAGTACAAATAAGAGTGTCTTTAGGGAGGGGAAGCTTATAGATTTCTTTTGAGCCAAAAGGAATGGAGACTTAAGCTGCTACAAAAGTATTTTAAGGCCAAAATGAACTGATTTGGGATCACCTAGTTTTACAGTTTGATATAGTAGGCATTAGTCAGTGTGTGGCTGTTTAAATTAATTAAAATAAGTAAAATAAAAAGTCCAGGAGGAGGAGGGACTTGGCAGGAGGATGAGAAAAAGCAACATATATTAACACCTATAAAAGTAATAATAAAAACAAAAAACAGACTTTTGGTAAGATGCAGGCCTAGGTAAACACACTTCACCTCCTTGCACAACCATAAGAAGGGATTAAGCATAATTGGCAGGTACAAAATAGGGGGCTGTTAAGAATAGTATAGGAAGCAAAGAACTTTACATACATGACCCAGGGACACGAACTGAAGCGGGGAATGCTGAACAGAACTGGGGTAATGGGAGGAAGGGAGCAAAGTGGGAAAATTGGGACAACTGTAATAGCATTATTAATAAAATATAAATTTAAAAGTTCAATTCCTCAGTCACTAGCCATATTTCAAGTGCTCAATAGCCACACATGGCTAGTGGGTACTGACTGGATGGCACAGACAGGAAGCATTCCATCATTACGGAAAGTTCTATTGGACAGCACTGATTTAGAGATCAGTGGCTTACAACCCTGCCTGTGAATCAATTCACCTGTGAAGGTTTAAAAAAAGGCAAGTGTCTCAGCTCCATTTAAGCGATTTTGATTTGAGAGGTCCGAAGTACAACCTAGTATCTATTTTTCTCTCTATACTATGGCCAAGATTAAGACAGGATTGCACTAGTGCCTTGAAGTCTAGAGTCTTCCTTTCCCTAGCCTGAACACCTGGCACAAAGTAGGTGTTCCGGACAAATGTGAAAGTAATGCATGAATCTGGTTTTGGAGATACACACCAAGGTGCCCATGCAATAACATGAGTGTCCCGAGAGTTTATTGCTTTTTCCCAGTGATGGTGATTCAAATTCTGGTTCAGGAAGTCACAGAGGTTTAAAACCCTGCATAGGCGTGCACACACATGCATACTCATATAATACTTGATAGACGCCAAACTGTTTAGGGTGGGAATGATTTTTTGAGACTGAGGGATGGAGTGTTTTGGAGAAGAAAGAAACTCTTCCTACTGTTTTTTTCCTTACTGAAACAGGATGGCTTAAAGAAAGATTGTCCTGAATTTGACCACTGTGTGGACCTTCATTTTCCTTTTTTCAATTCAACATTTATTGATGTCCACTGAGTGCCATTCCCCATGCTAGGCACTGTAGGGAGTGACAGAGGTGAATTAGGTGGTTCTTTGCCCTTACATTGCTCGCTGTCTGGTGCTGGGAGATACAGGCATATAATTATAGTATAAATCAAATGGAAAACGTGTGTGAACAAGTTCTAAACACAGTGTGCTGGGCACACTGAGGAAATGATTAGCCCTCAGAGTGTAGGTAGGTGGTGTGTGTGCCTGTGAGAACAGGATGGTGATTGGAGAGTTCTTTCATTACTTGATCAATCTTGCCACTTCCATGGAGTGGCTGTTCAAAAAAGGGACCACTGTGTCAGATCTCTTCAAGAATTTCTTAGCCCTCACAGCAAGGGGATAGAAAACAGGATGAGGGAAAGAGTTCAGGGGCCAGGAATTGGAAGGAACCAAGTGGGAGACAGGAAACGGGGGTTTTCTCTTAAATCTCCTGCAGCAGGTTGTGTCAGGGGGTGTCCAAATGCTGGAGCCAAAAAAGACCAGAAATTCAACAGGGGCATAGCTGCGTGGGGAAAATACATGGAATGGAGGAAGGGAATGGAGGAAGGGAATGGAGGATGTGGCCCAGCACAGACTATGTCTGGACTCTTCAAATATTCTTGTTTAGCAAGAGGTAGGCTAGTTATTTTCTATTTTTTCCTAATGCCTTAAAGAAAGAAATATAATAATTTTGGTTGGAGCATGAGGTATGAGGTTAGACACATGGATAAACTTCCCAGCTATGACCATCAGGAGATGCAGAAATAAATTGCTTTGGAAGAAGCTGAATTGCCTTCTTCTACAGAAGCCTTAGTGCCAGCCTGGCCCCAGCCCAAGTTTACCAGTCAAGATTGAATTATAATGTATTTGGGGAAACTTTGTCTACCTCTCTGTTTTGACCCACATTCTGTCAAGAACAAAACAAAAACCAAACAGAACAACTGTAATAAAAATTTCCTGCATATCTTCTTGCCCATTCTTCGGCCTCTACATCTAGCTCAAGGATCTCACTCAGCCTGATGTCAGTCTCTAGGCCCAGCTTACATAGAGGGTGGCTGAGAGCCCAGAACAGTCCTGCATGGTAGCCCATGCCAAGTCCGGTTGCCATTTCCATTTTCATTAATTGAAGCAGCTTGACCCTTATCATTTTCAGGCCAGCAATTTCCTGTCTGCCGGTTGGGAGTGCAGGGAGGACATGCCTCTGCAGGTGATTCTGTCTTTCCATCTATCTTGATGGTGCTAACTCCTAGTCCAGGCTGCAAAAATGGCTCTCCTATTGCAGTTGATAGAGAAGCTGGGCCTCACACAAACCCAGGTTCACCTCATGGAGTCTCAGACTTTCCGTTTTAGGAAGGTCTTCCTGGTATCTACCCTCCAGCCTACCTGATGTAATTTTGGCTCAGTTTTGTTTCTTTCTTTGTTGGATGTCAGAACCTCAGGAGGTGGTACTTTCTGCTGTGGCCTGGGAAAAGGACAAGATATCTTTGAAGGAAGGGTTTGCCTTACAACCCTGGAAGGTGCACAGTGGAACAATTGGGGTGTGATGGCTTTGCTCCAAATGTGAGAGTGAATGTGTGTTTTGCCCTTTACCTAACTTTGAAGAAGGTCTGCGTGTGACCCTGTCAAGTCACTGTGTTAATGTGATCTTGTTTCTGTGTGAGGTAGTGCTACCTTGTAAGAACCATTTTAAGGGTCAGGGTGATGTGATCCCTTTTGAGTGTGAATCTCCATTGTATTACATGCATTTGTGTGCTTTTGTGGTCCATGGGGATATTTTTTGTCTCTGCATTTAAAATATCTCTCAGATGAACACTTGTATCATTTAGTTTTACCCGTATTTGCTGCTTTTTTTGTTTTTGTGTCTGTTGTATTTTTGTGTAGCCTCTGCATTTTCATACATCTTCAGGGCACTTGTGTCTTTCCGAGTGTCCTCTGGCTCACTGGGAAGGGAAGAACAGAAGTAGGAGCCCAGACACGAAGGGGAGCCGTCGGGGTGAGAGGAAGCGTGTTGAGTGGGGGTGCACTGCAATCTGTGACTTGGAAAACAGATTTGCGGAGGAGGCGAGCAGCCCGGGAGTGCGGAGCATTCGGGGCGGGGGCGCGGGCCGCTCTGGCCCCCAGCTCCTCCGCAATCCAATTAAATAACATTTAAATGCATAACCAGCCCGCTCGGCGATGAGGCTGGAGATTGGAGCGGGCGCGGCGCGGGCCGCGCGGGCGGCGTTTTGTGGAGCTCAGCGATTCTGGCGGCAATTTCCCCGCTCCGCGCGGCTTTTACGAGCCGGCTCCGGAGCCCGCCCGCTCCGCTGCGCCCACCCCGTGCCCCCGCTCCCCACCGCTCCCGCCTCCACTCTTTTTCCTCCCTCGCCTTCTTTGTAGCCTGCCGGTCTGTCCGTGAACGTGTTGCTCCCTCGGTGTCTCTGTCTCTCCATCTCTCTGGGTTGTCTCTGCCTCCCTCCCTGGCTGGCTGTGCCTCATCTCTTTCTTTCAGTCTGTTTTTGACTCCCCCTGTCTCTCCGTCTGTCCGTCTGCCTGTCTCTGGGTGTCTCTCTCTTGCACGTCCTGTCTTTAGCTGCGCCATCTGTCAACGTTTGCTACGCTCCCTCGTTTTGTCTCTGACTGTGACCCCTTTACCCTGCTGATGGTCTCCCTGCTTCTATGTCACCATCTCATCACAGCTTCAGTTTCTCTTTAGTTTTATGTGTGTGTCGAGGGGTGGAGGAGGCTCTCTGGTCTCTACATCCACCCACCCACCCCCAAATCCTTCCTCTCAAGTCCCCACAACTCAGAGGCCTGTGGCTGGGCCTCACACCAGCTTTTGCTCCTCAGCCTGCCTCTGAATGTTGCTAATGGGAAAAGCAAAGGAAGCATAGGTTAAGAAGAGAGAGTGTGGTGGGCTCAGGCCCAAGTGGACGATGGTGGAAATAAATGTGTCAGGAATACATGATTAGAAGAGACCTGCTCTTCCTTACACCCTTTAGGAGCTGAGCACATTCAGCACCAGGGGATTGAGGTTTCTTTTTCAGGAGGTCCTAGAGAGTATTAGAGGGACATGATGCCATCAGAGCTTGAGACTTTTCTGAAGGTAGGATGGAGAGTGGAGCACTTCCTGAGGAGCCTGGGTGGGGCAAGTCAATCATAAGGAGGAAGACAGAGAAAACAAAATGAGCCATTTTGTTTCTTGTGTGGGGTCAGACTCCATTGTCTCCTCTTCCTCTTCACTTCCCTTCTCATCCCTGCTCAGTCCCCTCAACATGTGGAGCCTGCCATTTTACCAGATGCAATGCTCTGCACCCGTGCAGGTTCTGGGGAAGAGGATTCCTGAGAGAACAGCAAGGTCAAAAGCCCTGATGTGAGTGTGCTTGGAGGAACAGCTATGAGGCCGATACAGCTGGAGCAAAGAGAACAAGGAAACAGAAGTGTTAGGTCTAAAAGGTTAAGGTCATGGAAACCAGATCTTGTACAGACTAATAAGTCACAGTGGGGCTTTAGTTTTCATTCTAAGATAAGGAGTCACTGGAGGATTTTGAGCAGGGGACTGACATAATCTGCCATGTATTTTTATAGAAAATCTTAATGCTCTTTTGAAACTAGATTGAGAAAACAAGGACAGAAGCAGGGAGACCAGTTTGGAGCCTATTATAGTACCAGGTAAGAGATGACGGTGTGCTGGACTGGGGAGGCGACAGTGGAGGTGGTGGTGAGTGGTCAGGTTCTGGATATACTTGGCAGAGAGAAAGGGATTTGATATGGGTCAGGTGGAGGGTGTGCAAGAAAGAATGGAGTCAGGATGAGACCAAGTGATTTGGCCTGAGTGATCAGAGCCATGAAGTTGACATGGATTGATACAGAGAATACTGTAGGAGGAGCTGGGTTTCAGGAAGGCCAGTTTGGACATGTTAGATTTGAGATGGCTGTTATGCATCCAAGTAGAAGTGTTCAGTAGGCAGATTGATATATAGGTCTGGAGTTTAGTGGCGAAGTCAGGCTGGAGATTTCAATTTGACAGCCATGAGTGGCACTGAATGAGGTCCCTTCAGGAGTAAGCACAGATGGGAAATAAAGGACATTTATTGATCAAGTCCGGATATTTCAGTATTTAGAAGTTGTGGAATTGCAGAAAGAGAAGGAGGGAGAGAGAGAGAGAGAGAGAGAAAAGGAAGGAAGGAAAGAAGGAAGGAGGGACGACCCAAAAATGCTAAGACATTATAGCAAGGAAGATCTAAGAATGGGCTTTTGGGGGGCTTCTGGATTGATCATTTCTCATTCCTAGCTACCCTGGTGGGCACTCCCTCATTGCCCAAATCTAGATGGTCCCAGCACACTGGCCTTGGCTTTGTTCTCCTCCAAACTTCATATACCAGTCAGACTGACACCTCATGCTGCCATGCTCAAGGACCTACATGGGCTGAAGCCCAGAATTCTGATCTCAGAGACAGGGAAAGAGAATTGGGACAGAAAAGGACCTCAAGATCTGATTTACCTTTGCTAGTAGGAAAATTTTATATTATCCCACTCTGCCTTTTGGATTGCTTCTCAACAAACAATAAATGTTTGCTGAGTACCTGGATATGTGTATACTCTCTGTGTGCAGAATAACAATGGAGGACTTTAAGGGCTACAGTGGAAACAATTCTTGCCCTCAAAAAGCTTGAACTAAGGACCCCTGAATTATTTTTTTATTTCTTCACTTTGATTCCTTGTAACTTCCCAACATGGACTCTGTTCCCCATTTTATGCCCTAGGTCTTTTCCTTCTCTCCAAACCTTTCTTCCCAATCACCAGTATTACCCTAAACCATTAGGTAGCTCAGGCCCCACACCCAAAGGTGTTTATAACTCTTTCCCTCACCTCTCATCCCATTCCATATATAAGTTCTTTTGGCCCTGTCATCCAAATATATTCCAAATCTGACATCTCACAATCTCCACTTATATAATCCTAGCTAAGGCACTTTGTCTTGCCTGCACTGCTGACCACAACAGCCCCCTGACAGCATCCTTTACTTGTGCCACTACAGTCCATTCTCCACACAGCAGTCATTTTCATTCACTTGAAGCCCCCAGACTGTCTCCTGAGTCTGTATACTTTTTACTATTTCTATGTCCTTCAAATTAGCCTTGATCACTTTTCCTCCAACTGTAACCTATCTTTTCTCCTTTGAGCTCCTGGGGTGGAGGTTGCTGGAGGGACTGGGGCTAGCTAGCCTCCATTCATGGGGATGCCGAGGACCCTGATGTGCCTAGAGTTGGGATGGGGATATTTTGCTCTCCTCATTTCCATCTTCTCTGTTTCTTCCTATTCCATGTTCTCCCTTGCTCTCATTATTCCTTCCCTCCTGTCTCACCAATTCTGTTTTTAGATTGGGGGATGGGCTAAGAAGGTTGTTTACCAATATCAGGGTTTTGAGAGATTCTCCAGTCAAATGCACCCCTGTTCCTGATCCAAGCATCCCTCCCATTCAGGGGAGCTGGGCTGGAACAACCAGATGGGGAACATTGATCTCATCCACTCCAGCCTGGTCTGATTATTCACCATTTTTTCTCCAATGCCTAGTATTGCTAGTAAATATTTATTGAAAGGATGAATGAATGAATGAATAAACAAATGTCTTAGGCATTCCTTGTTAGGCCCCTTGCCTGGCTCTTCTCATTCTAGTTTAAAGAATGAGAAACTTGAATGTGTACATGAACCCTGGGGCTCTTGTGAAACTGGAGAATTGGATTGACCAGGTTGGACTGGGGCCTGAGAGGTTGCATTTCTAATGTATTTCTAGGGATGCTGATGCTGCTGATTCTCAGGTCACAATCTGAGTAGCAAGGCTCTAAGGAGAGGTGTCTTTCAGGCAGAAGGACCCCTCCCCACACACACCTAAAATTGAAAAAGAGGATGATGAAGATTGAGAGAGAGTGAAATAGAGGAACCAAAGGAAAAATGAAAGACTGCCACCACTGGTTTAATGCCCCCAAAGCCTCTCAGTCTCAGGATTCTTGGAAGCCCATTCAGTGTCTTCTGTAGCCGCCTTGTGTTTCCAAGGCCTCACTCTTGATTTGGTGAATGGGGCTCTGGAGATACTGCCATCCCCCTGTCCCTGATTGGCCCCTTCCTTCTGAGAACACTGAGAGTCACAGAAAAGAAAGGTTGCAGGAGAACAGGTTTGGAGTATTCCTTCAATCCACAAATATTACCCAGACTGTCTCTTAGCACCAGGGACACAGAGGCAAGAAGCCCATCCAGTGAGGAGGGAGACAATTTGCATGAGTGAAAGACATTGGGATTTGAATCTGGCCTTGGAGGAGGATGGCGAGAGCTTTGATGAACATAATGGGGTTCTCAGGAACTGGAGGGGGGCACTTTTTTCCAGGAAAAATGGCTGAAAACAGGATGCATCAAGGCATATTTTTTGAACCATAAGGGAACCAGCAGCTGGGGACAGGGGAAGTGAGGAAGGACAAATTATAGGAGCTTAATATGGGTGGGCACAAAGGAGAGCTCTTAACGCCAGTTCTGAGGAATTAGTACTTTGGTGCGAGTGCAGGTTTATTCTTTGTGAATCAAGGAGCCATGGAGGGAGTTGCATGAAGAAGTGTGTATATTTGAAAGAGGTGCTTTTGGGAAAGGCCTTGCCTGTTGGTGTACCTGACCTACCATGGAGGGCCTCTTCTCTGAGAGACCTGTCTTGTCAGTCTGGAGGCTTTGTCAGTCAGGCTTTGAAGGTGAGACGGTGATGCCTGGGATTGGGAGGAGTCGGGGTCGGTGTCTTTTTCTCCACTGTGGAAAAGAGCTAATTTTGTTATGTAGGAAGTTTTATGAACTTCTGTCTTAACTCCAGGTTCTTTTTTTTAAAAGATTTTATTTAATTATTTTTAGAAAGAGGGGAAGAGAGAGAGGCAGAGAGGGAGAGAAACATCCATGCATGGTTGCCTTTTACCTGCCTCCAGCCACAGACCTGACTGGAGACCTGCTTTGCAACCTTGTCATGTGCCCTGGCTGGGGAATCAAACCTGCGACCCTTGGTCTTGCAGGCTGGAGCCTTATCCACTGTGCCACCAGCCAGAGCTAACTCCAGGTTCTTTTATCCAGGAGTGTCTGATCATCTTTGCTTCAGAAAAGGGAGAGGAAGGGAAAAAATAAGGAGATCAGTTTTCTTATGGTGGCTGAGCAGGTCAAGCATGGCTGGTCCATGCTGGTGGTTATTGCACCCACCTATCTGCTCAAGATTGTGCTTTAGTATTTCATCCCACCAACCACCCAAACCCCCTGCCAGGTGTTTTAAGACCTTGGAGTGGGTGTCCTGGGCATGTCACCAGTGCCATGTGTTTGGAGTCTTCCCTGCTTAGATACCTCTAGTGCTACCAGGGCCTTCCTAAAACCAGCTTTTAAGTTTAGCTTGTACATATTTCACACACAGGTATATGTGGTTATAGGCCTTTTTTTGTCTGTTGCTGAGGAAAGGGCAGCATTTTTGTAGAAGGGATCCCCCGATGTAAGTCTGGGGTTTTCCCCAACAGGAACCTTTATGTTTTCCCCCTGTATATATTGCTCTCCTCTATTACTCTCTTACAAGTTCTCATTCCTCCCACAGACTGAAAATTGCACGAACTGGGAGGGCAGACATTGTTTCTGTGGGAGAGCATAGGATATTATTTTCATCTGATTTATTTTGGTTCCCAATGATCCCAATGCCAATATGCTAACGAACAGGAGCAGCCAGGAGCAGCCATGACCAGTATTGCATGAAAGGTGGAAAGATTGATGGGCAGGCAGGGACTTGGTTCCAAATAGGCTATTCTGGAGTGGGAGGAGGTGCTAAAAGGGTTTGGGGGCAGGAAATCAGCCTGAGCCTCAGTTTCTCAGCTCTGGGACAACTTAGTGTGGGCCCTTTCTTTCCTTGGGTCCCATGGCCTCCCACCTTTTCATTGCTCACTGCTCTTAAACTCTTCAGCTCAGTGCCCTGCTGATTCTTCTGCAGCAGACATGCTCAGCACATCTCAGGCAAAATCTCTTTGAACTTGCAGAGTGAGGAAAAAAGTCTTTGTCTCAGTATACAATCAGAGACAAAGAGAAGGTACTTCTAGTGTCAGTGAGGATGTCTTTTAGCTATTACCTGGTTTCATTTATTTCCAATATTAAAAAGCAGAGGGCTAAGTTTTGGGTTCCTCTGAAGTAACTACCTATTCTTAGGTTTCCTTTCTGGGGATATTTTCTCACCCTTAATTGTTTATGTGTTCCTATTCTTTCATGGGGATTTTAATGGTTCTTCTATGTCTGTGCCTTATATGTTGGATTATCTCAGATCTTTTTGAGAGGGAAGTGGGGAAAACAGCATCTCAGAAGATACTGTCATATTTCACCTCAGCCTGTTGTATGATTTCCTTCTGGTTGCTAACTTGTAGGTAGCTCCCAAATGAAGGGGTGCTGATCATATGCCATCATACCAGGTCTTGTTAGTCATGGGGGCAGTTCCCAGAGAATGAACATAAAGCCAACTTGAGGTAGACCCCTCAAGCTGAGGTAGAATGATTGAAAGAGGGGATTCAAGGGAACACAAGAAAAGATGGCAGAATAGAGAGAGGTTTAAGCAAAGACAGAGGAGAGCAGAGATGAGGCAAAGGGAAGGTTATAGGATCTAGGCCTCAGCTTGTCACATGTAAAATGGGAATAATAGTGTCAGGAATAAGAGTGTGAATAAACATGTGAAGTGCTTGGCACATAGCAGGTTTCAGATAACTGCTTGACGTTAAAGATAATAAATGGGGTTAATATTACCTGTATCACAAAGGGTGTTGTCAGACTCAGTGCTTGTGAAAACACTTTGGACCTGGCTGTTGTGGCTCAGTGGATCGAGTACTGGCCTGTGAACTGAAGTGTTGCTGGTTTGATTCCCAGCCAGGGCACATACCCAGGTTGCAAGCCAGGTCTCCAGCCAGGTCCCCAGCCAGAGGTGAAAGGGAACCATACATTGATATTTCTTTCCCTCTCTGCCATCCTCCCTTCCCTCTTTCTAAAAATAATGAATAACATCTTTAAAAAAAAAAAAACACTTTGTAAACTGCAAAATGCTAATGCTTTAGCTGCATAATTATTATTCTAATCTTATAGTTCTTTTGCCACTGTCCAGTCTTCATGCTGATAGAGAGTGAGCTACCAGTAGGAGGCATGGACCCCTGGGTTCTGTTCTGCTTGGGGACTGTTCCTTTCCTGCCCTCACCCTCCCTGCTGCTTCACATGCCCTAGGACATGGTGCAGAGAAGGTAGAGGCTGGCAGGAGGGAGGTCACAGGGAAGACAAGCTGAAAATGGAAGCTGGGGTGGGAGCGGTGGAGCAGTGCCTGCCTGAATCATGTCTGTGTAACTGGCTGCCCCGGCTTTGGCTTGCTTTTTTCCTGTATGGAGCTCTTTGTCTCCCAGCCTGTATTCTGTCTCTTTTCTTCTTTCTTTTCTCCTAGCCACTTTTCCTAATTTCCTTTGCCTCCCACAGCCCTCCTTATCCCCTTCCACTTCCCTGACTCCTGCTCTGAGACTCCATTCATTTTGTACCCCTGTCTGCCTTCTAGTCCTCTCCCTGTAGGGTTCTCCCCTATCTCCCTCCACTCCCTGCTATCCCCACCTCCTCTCCCTTGACCTCATCTCTTTTGCCATTCCCTTTTCCCTCTTTCTGCCTCTAAGTCTCCCATCTTCCACTATCTTCCTCTATTTTCCTTTTCTATTTTCTGGCTCCCTTTCCTAATTGGTTCCTCTGTCCCCTACCCCTAGCCTTTACCCCTGCTCTCCTCCCTTTCTCTCCATCAGCTTTCCTGCCTGGATTTAGGGTCCACTGCACAGTCCTCATTCACATGACGAAATAATAGTAATAACAAAACTAAAATGTAATGAGCATTTACTATGGACAAGGAACCTCTAAACACTTCATCTCATGTAATCTTCTCAGTAACCCTGTGAAGTATTATCATCATCTCCAATCCACAAATGAGTACTGTCAGGTGGACAGAAGTTAAATAACTTACTGCAGGTCTCATAGCTAATACGTGTTGGAACTCGAATGCAAGCCTTTCTGCCTTGGGAGAAGCTGTCCCTACCTTCTCTCCCAGTGAGGTTAAAAGAGCCCCCTTTCTTTAATAATCACATTGGCACCCCCAAATTCCTCCAAAGATCATTTGGTCCCTTTAAACATCACATTGGCACCCCCAAATTCCTCCAAAGATCATCTGGTCCCTTCTTGCTTTACACAAGACTAGGTCTAACCTCGCTGCGGGAGCTCATTCTACCTGGCAGTGCTACTAATGACCCATTGACAGGCACTGACCTAGGCACTTACTGTCTGCATATAATCTCATTTAATTGTCACAATGACTGTATGAAGTAGCTACTCTTCTCATCCCCGTATTTTTACAAATCAAGAAACTGAGGTACAGGGAAATAAGTAATTCGCTCATGGTCACACAGTTAACAAGAGGCAGAGCCAGAATTTGAGCCCAAGCATTAGGCTCCAGAGAACCAGCCTTCTTAACCGTGACACTGTTTCACCTGCCTCCCAGGGAAACAGGTTTCAGTCTCCTACACGTTACCACTAGCCCAGCTGCTTTGAGATGTTCTTATGGTCCACCCCATCCCTCAGCTGCAGCCTGTTTCTGTGGCACTGCTATGGTGGTGTAATCTCTGCCACCAGCCTTGGTCTGGTCAGACTGCCAGCCCTAATCGGTGCCTGAGGGGATTTATTGGCTGCTGCCCCCTGGGAGCAGGGACAAGTGTTTTCCTCTCCAGCCCTGCTGTGCTGCCTCCCAGCCTGACAGCTCCCAGCTCCCTCGTTCCGGCCCATCGCGGCAACTGATTTACCTCTGTGGCTGGGGGATTTAGCTGCTGTCCTAGCTCCTACTATAAATCCCTGGGCAAATAACCGAGCTCTGCATCAAAGAAGCCGATGGGAGCAAGCCAGGAGCAGATGGACACTTTGGCCATGGGGTGGCAAGAGCAAGGGCAGGCAGAGAAGGCTCCAAGGCTTTTTGTGCATCCCTGGCCACAAGGCCAGGCTGCACCTTGCTCTGGCCCATGGAGTTTCCCTTAACTGTCGGAGGATTAAACTGCCCCATCCTAGCATCTCCTGACCCTCAGCATCAGTGAGTTCTGGTTAAAATTGAGTCTTATTTCTGCTGCCCCATCTGAAGTCTATTTGCCTGACATGGCTGCAGAAGGAGAGAACTGACTGCCTGCCATCCCTGGGTTTGATTATGCTTCAAAGAGTTGAGCATTTCTTAGCTTCCTAGGCCTCTGTATAGCACATTTTGAATGTAAGTTCTGCCCTCTCAAGAGAGGCTCAAACTGAAGCAGGAAGTGATAAGACCTTCCCAGTGGGAAGGGGTGAAAAAGTCACCAAAAACAGGTGGCTTAGGTGGGGGCTGAGGGAGACCTCCAAAATGTGGGCCTGATACAGGCTGGGTGACCCCCCGTCCAAGGGTAGAAGTACTTCCTAAAAGGGGAGGAGGGCAGATTATAGTAGCTGTGGTAGAGATCCCAAAATCTTCCACTCTGTGGCTCAGACTCAGGGTACAATATGGCTGTTCTGGAGTCCACATTGAAACTGGAGACAGGTGGGTCTGGGTAGGGTCGTCCTTCTATCAGTGACCCTTATTTTTTTTAGTTTCCTCTGACCCTCTTTCTTTGAGTTCTTTAACACCTTCTCCCTGCTACCCCTGCTTGGTCCCCTCTGTTCCTTTCCATTTGCGGTATCTTTCCCATGGTGTCGACTCTGTACCCAGAAAGCACTTGTGTCGCTCGACTCACCAGCTGGAGGTGGTGGATTTGAGCCGAAGCTTGGGGCTCTGGTTTTACTCCCTGGAACCTTGCTTAGCCTGGAGCCTGTCCCTGGTGTCCGTGCCATTTTGTTCTTATACTCCTCATCCATCTTCCCTGTCCCCCCTCCTTGTTCCCCCTGCCACGGCTGCCTCTGCCTGGGAGATTACAGACACTGAATCAGCAGCCAGCGCCACATTCTGCTGACAGGGGACTTTCTGCCTCTGAGGGTTTCTTGGTGGGTTCAGGGACCCTACTGGGGCCTGGGGATTTGGGGTAGGGGACAAGAAGGGCTGGAAGGAGAACAGATGGGCGGAAAGGAGAGGTGAAGAGCAGAAGGTAAAGGAGAAAGGAAGGAAAATGGAGAGATAGAAGGAGAAGCGGTAAACAAGAGATTTGGAAGAAGAAACTAGGAAAAGATGAAAGAACTGTGAGGGATGGGGAGAGAAAAGCAGATGATGGGGAGATGGGAAAGAGGGCACAAGAGGGAGAAGGGAAGGGTATGGAAATTAGGTGGGGATGAACCCTGTTCACCAGCCTACAAGCTCAGATCTGCTCTTTCTGCTCCCCTAGTGCCCACCCAGGCAAGCCCCTTGGAGGCCCACGTTCATTGTTACTGGGTGGGGCCCACAGGCCCTGGGTCTGGGACTCTGCCCTGTACCTCCCTCTATCCCTCTCACGTGGTGGTTTGTACTTCATCTTGTTTGCGGGGCGGCTGGGCCTGCTCTCGGGGTTTAATGATCTGTGCCATTATTTATAGCTTTGCGCGCCGAGAAACACACTGAATTTATCGCTTGCTTCTATAAATAACCCTGGCAAACGGGTGCCCAGGGAGGAGGGCAGGAGGGGGAGGGAGAAGCGAAGAAAGGAGAGGTGGGGGGCAGGGCAGAGGAGGTCTCTGTAGACTCTGTCCCCAAAATGGGGTGACATAAGTGCTCAAGGACAGCAGAGGCTGGCGGGACTGTTTGAGTGTGGGTCTGTGTCTAAAGGTAAGTTAATACAAATGGAACAGTGTGTGTCCCTGTGATAAGGGAAGTGATTGCATGTTTCTGGGGATATGTGTGAATTGTGTGTGTTTGTATTTGTCTCTGGTGCCATGTTGGTGGCAGTGAGGTTGGAAAAGCACAATGCAGCCCCAAGGAATGGCTGGTCTATAAATGGATGTACAATGGGGCTGAGAGGCAGTAGCAACAGGAATCAGGCTCCTTTCCCTGTGACTGGTGTGTCAGAAAAGACTACAAAGAGACTTTGTCAGGGTTTGGTAGCAGAGGTGGTAGAAGGAACAAGTGAGGCCTAGGAAGCAGGCTGTGTATTTGTCTGTGTCAGGCTGGGTCTGAGGAGGTTCCTAGTGTCCTAAGGGGCAGGTAACCAGGGTCACCTGCTATAAGATTCAGAAGGATTCTGGTTTTTGGTTAGGTGAATAGAAAGGTGGTGGTAGGGGTTGTGCACTTGGCTGCAGTACACTCTTCAAAAACCCAGCTGGCAGGTCTTGACTTAGGATGGGGCAGAGGGCCCCTTAGACCTGCCTACCAGGCAAAGTCAACTCCCAGAGCCATGCCCTGCTGGTTGCCCTGCACCTGCCCATGGCAGCCCTTAGTCCCTGCCATGAGCTCCTCATCTCCACCCCCAGGACTGTCCAGGACAGATCTTGGGCACTGCTCAGCCGGAAAGCAATGGTCGTGCCTCCTCCCTCTCCTGCAGACCGCAGTCTCCTTCTGCTCCGCACTTCCACACAGAAATGGCTGCAGCAGCCATTAGCTTCGGGAAGCACTCTGCATCTCTAATGAGGACATTTGCATATATAACGAAGAACCTTCACAGGTGTTGGAGAAGCTGCCCCTCCTGTCTTCCCTTTCTCCTCTCCTGCCAGCTGCTACCTGACCTGTAGCTCTGGGGGAGGAGGTGGTCCCTGCCCACTCAGCTGGGAGATGGGTTGAGGGGTCAAAGGCGCAAGCAAGTTGGGGGGCGGGGGTTCCCATTTCTGCGTCAGAAACAGATGATGTGAAAGCCCCTTGTGTCAGTGTGCTCTGGCAAGCCCAGTGACATGTATACATATGTGAACAAGAGCTTATGCACAAGCACAGATAGTAGGTCAAGGTCAACATGTCTCTCTTTGCCCCAGGTGCACTGCAGCACATGGTAATGTACCCAGGTCAGTACAAGTATGCAAAACACATTCCAGGTTGCACCCATGCAATGCACCGTGCACACGGCTGCCAGCACGTGCTCTTCCACTTTCATGCCCTGGCACCCAGGCAGCAATTAGGGAACAACGCACCTGCACCAGTGCTTCTCCATCCAAACAGGGCTACCCCCTCCTTCCTTTTCTTTTTACCTACAAACAGAAGCATTTCTCATGGAGTCACCAACCTTAATTTAGGCCAGAAAACTACCCACCCTCCACCTTTATCCAGGCCTATTAAGCATCTGAGACTATTTTAATTTTTTTTTTTAATGAGTAAGAAGGGCCCTTATACCACAGATAAGTATCACTGATGGGGAAGAGAAAACACCAAGGCCAGGGAGGCTGATAGGGCTGTGAGTTAGGAATTGGGGGAAGGTAGAGGGGTATCTAGGGAGGAGCAGTGGCTGGAGGCTAACGTCCCCACAAGGTCATTCTCAGGTTATCCCCTACAGCTCTGACTCTCCAGCTGCAGACCAGCCAATCCCCAGCCGGAGGCCTCCTCCCACCCTCCTATTGGCCCTGCTGAACCACGTGACAGTTCCCTTCCCTGGCAGCTGCCCCGATAATGGATGCAGCTGCTCAGCTGTACCTGTTAGGGGACAGGGATTGCACAGCTCCTAATTACCTCCTTCTCGAGCCGGGGCTGGGGGCTGGGCGGGGAGGCTCCCCTTTTCTCTACTGGGGCTGGGGCCGACATTGGTAGCTAAAGCCAAGCCTGGAGGCAGGCATCCCCAGAGCTGCTTTGGGGTGCTAGGGTATATGTGGGCGCTGGCCTGGGGTGTGAAGAGGGGAATTACTTCTAGAAAGCTGATGGGGAGAATAAAGCACATCACAGCCACATCAGTAACCTGGGAAGCAGCGATAGGACTTTAAATAAATGACTTTTCTCCAAGTCCTTCCCACTCGGTAAAATTCAGGTTAAATGTCAAGGAGAACTTCCTGGCAGACATACTGGAGCAAAAGACGGAAATGTAGATGTAGAGGTTTAAAAGATTTCTTAGGCGATTCAGATCGCTGCCCTGTGGGAGGCTCAGGACAAATAGCTACAGAAGACATCAGCTGGAGTTAGTAGAGGAGCAGGGAGTAAGGTTGAACTTGGAATGGTTTCTTGGAGAGCTGGGGTTGGATGACTCTGAACTGGACATTTGAGGAGGTTGTCATGGATCAGGGCGAGAGGCCCTCTGTCTGGGCTGGCTTGGGGAGTGTGGGGAAGGTCCCAGGATTGTAAAGGTGGCAGAACTCCAGACTTCTCCACATGGGCACCAAGGGCTTGGGGACAGACACACACATTCAGCAATTCACTAGTGCAGTGGATGCCTGGGGGGTGTGAGTGTCCAGGCTGGAGATGGGCCGAGATGGTGATGAGGGAATGAGATCTCTACAAGATTTGTTCTGACTTCAAATCCTACAAATCCCCAAATTAGGATTCTTAATGGGTTGTAAGAACAGAAACTAGGGCAGGATGACCAGATAACTAGTGAAAAGCCCCAGGAATCCCGATCACCAGCCCCCTTTCCCTGGGGCAATGGATATGATGGTGTGGCTGTGATAATCCCTAATCTTGATTCATTGACACTGTAGGTCACCATAAAGACAGTACCAGCAGAAATATTAGTCACAATGCTACCATCTTTGGAGATTGTTTGAGGAAAGAAAGAGAAAGGGTGGCTTGAGCCCTTGGGTACCCTTGGTTCCAAAGTAGGACAAAATAAAACAGCTGTCCTGGTAAGGTAGGTGGCCCTGATATGTCTGTCAATCAGTGCTTGTAGTGTGGAGGTAGTGGGCAGAGGGAGGCAAGGGGCAGATGGGTTCCTAATGGCCTCTAGCAACCCTTCTTCTGAAGGGTTCACCCATCTCAACCCTTGTCTGTCCAATGCACTTTCTCTTCTCTGTGTTTACCTGGGCCTGGGTTGGTTGAACTGTCTTCACAACAGTGCCCCCTATCTCCCACTACTGGACTTGCTGCCTGTCTGAGCTCCCATACTGCTGGATGGTGCTTCCTCCCCCACCTTTCAGAGTGGCCTGAGTGGCCTTCACCACTGGTATGAGATTTGGGAGACATGTCTGGTAAGGAGATGCTCTCTCTGTTCTGGGTGTGTGTGTCTCTGCTTTTCGTAGGGTTTCTTCATGTGCATGCTGAGGTGCAGGTCGGCAGAATGTCTGTGGGGACATTCAGGGAGGTTATGAGAGGGTGAGAGAAGGGGCGGGGAGCTGGCTATCCATCATCTTCTCCCAGAGAAGACAAGAGCAGTTTTGTGAAACCAGACTTTCCTGATCTTAGCATCATGCCTGTGTGTATGAGCATACATGTTTACATGCATACATGCACACATGCACACATACAAGGGGCGATCCTCCTCAAACCAGAATTATCTTCTAGAGACGGGCCCCTTATAGTACAGGCTTCCCCCACTAGGTGAGTGTTTTAGGAATTTATCTGTATCAGTGTACCAGCTGGCATTGTTGTGAGAGGTTGTGTTTGTCGTCAGTAAATTTTTTTAAGATTCTTTCAGCGTTTTTGCCCATTTCACGATGAGTGATTTACAGGTGCACCTGCTCACACCACATTGAGTGTTCAGCAGTTTTTGACCAAAAATGGCACAACCCCCATGCTCCCCCTTCCCTAGTGACCCAATCTTGCCCCGAGTGACTATTTTTTTTGTTGTTTCCCTGGATGACAAAAAGTCCCCAATGGAAAATGTCTCACTTATATAGGAGAGGTGAAACAAAAAGTGGTAGAAGCACTAAAAAGCATCAAAATCGACAAGTTCAAAAACTCTTTTGAGCAGTGGAATAAAATGTCTTGATAGGTGTATTGCATCAAATAGAGTACTTTGAAAGGGACTGAAGTTTAAACATGTAAGAATAAATACACATTTTTATACATAAATACCAGTTTTTTGGGGGTCCCCCCTCATACATATACACACACTCATCCCTAGAGATAACACACCAATACTCAAACTGACATGCTGGGTGCCTCAGATTTTCTCCTAGGTAGTCTGCCTATGAGCCACTTCCAGAGCAAATTTCGTAATTAACTTCTTTGCATGGGTCCCCCTCCTCCCCAGATAAAAAGCCTCCCATGGGGGAAAAAAAGCCTCCCATGACTCCCTGGTGTCCTTGGGTCAGGCTCAGACTCCCTAGCCTCACGTTCAAGAGGATCTACTCTGGTTCCAGTCTGTCTTCCCAGCCTGGTCTATAATCCTCCCACAGGAGTATCTTCCTCAAGAAGATGGGTCATATGCACTTACATTTCCTCTTCCTGCATGGGTCACCAGGGGATGTGCCCTCTTCCCACTTACATTTCTATTGGGTTAGACCCACTTCCTCTAGGAGGCCTATCGGACTGCTTCTTCTTACAGCAACTTCTTTCTTGGTCCTTGCCATTTGGAGAATGTCTTCCTAGAGGTTGATTGACTGGGAGTACCCTTTCTCCCCATTTTGAGCCTCTCAGGGCAGGGTCTTTATTTATTCATCTTAATTTTCCTGGTGCCAACATGATGCCTGGCTTTTGTGTGTGTAAATAGCTGTGAGACTCTCTGGGAAGAGCATCCTTGTGCATTAGATCATGTGCCTGCTCTTGCTCTTCCTGGCTGTGTGGTCCTGCCTGAGCAAATAGCTTACCCTCTTGGGGTATCAGTTTCCCAATGACACCATGAGGAGGTTAGATGTCCCTACTCTAAGATTCTGTATATTTGTAGTGGTGAGGATGGAGCTGTACTTGCACACACTATTCCTTTCATCATAGGTAGTGAGGTGGCGGCGGAGGGTGGTGGTAAGTAAGTAGGTCAATGGCAGTTAAACTCAAGGGTCTGGAGAGTCGCTCCCCTCCCTGCCCCAAGAGATTGGTGTCAGGTCCAAACAGATTTATGTGGTCTTAGACTACTTCCTTTTCCTCTTGTACCCTCAGCTTCGTTATATAAAAACTAGGATTAATGTTGAAGGCGTCCTTGAGGCATTAGAGAAGATTCAGTAGGTGGAAGCTTAATTCATGCACATAGTCCATATAGGAGCTCAGTTATTTGGGGAGTTTATGTCTGGGTCCCCTTCCCTTCTTTCTCTTCATGTAGGCTTCGCTCTGTTTCTTTTCTCTTTGATTATTCCCTGGGAGAACCCGTCCTACCTCTCCTTCAATCAGCCCAGGAGGGTGGCATCAGACCTTAGTGGGGTCCCTGACTTGCAGCCTGCTAGGAGTGTCTGGGCTGCAGAAAACCTCAGTGAGATTCTAGTTAATTTCTCTGCTGGCGTCTCCAGTGCAAGTGCTGCTTCACAGGAATCACGGAATTTCCCACCACCCTAGGTTCCCATAGTTGCAACTCCCCTGCCTCCAGGACATCCTGACCCCCATCTGACCCTGACCTCTGGGATCTCTCCCAGCCTGAGACATGTCCCTTTTGCCTCATCACGCTTCCCTTGGAACACTGAGGCCAAAATTGTCAACAGAGGCCAGAAAACATTCTCAGAAGAGTGAAGACGGGAGAAAGCCTTCAGCAAGCGGAGAGCCCTGCCCTACATTATGGCCTCTGGCTCCCCTTTGCTTCCCACATCACCCCTGGGAGAGGGTTGGATCAAGGCCCCAGAATGTACCCCTAAACCACTGTGCCTCCAGCCTACATAAGACTTCAGAGGCAGGAAACTTTCCTTGTAGGGAGCTGAAGGTGGCCTGGAACATGTTCAGGGAACCCCAGGTCTGCCTTCCTAGCTTTTCCTCAGCCTGTAATCTCTAAGGACCCTGGTGCATCCAGACTGGGAGCAGTTGCTTTGTTTATGGTGTGGGAGTTTTATCCTACTGACGCCTCTCAGTCCAGGGCTCTTGAGGGAAGAGGGGCTGGACTGTGGGAAAATCGAGAGAAAGGAACCAAGTCCAACTTTGGAAGGAGGGGTGTTGGTGACTTTCTCCCTCCTTGGAGTGGCTGGGAGGATCTATAATCTAGCACTTTCTTCTAGGGAAGAAGAACCCTAGAAAACAAGTGGAGGGGTGATTGAGGGAGGAAACTGAGGACAGAGAAGGGCCAGCAGTCTGGGGCTGGGGGGTTGGGTGCAAAGCTGCTAGAAGTGTGAGTTGGAGAAAGCCAAGAGCAGAAAAGGCCAGTCAGAACTCCGTGAAATTGGTTTGGCTATGAATACAAGTACCCAGGTCATTGTGAATAAGTGTGTGAGGGCCCTTGATGCTGGGGCTGAGTCACGGTGTTTCATTTTTATGACTGAGACTGGCTTCTGCTTGTGAGAGGCCAAGAGAGGAAGGAGGGCTGGGCAGAGTAACACAGCCCTTGCCTCTGACCCAGCGCTGTCCTATCCTGACTTTCTCTTGCTCTTAGTTTCCCAGCCACTCTTTATATGATTGAAATACATATTCTGCGCTCTCCACACCCTCCCATGCTATCTCCAACTCTGTTTCCCCTAAGTAGTTATGTATGAACTTTGATCCTGGGAATCCACTTTGGGGGGAGCAGTTTGGGAAAACATGATAGAGCCTCATAAAGAATTCCAACAGCTTGCAAACAGCCTGTGCTAAATTGCCCCTTCAAGTGAAAATTAAAGCAAATGTCTGTTTTATGGCCATGTTTTCTTGGGCTGCAGTTACAGTGGGAGTGCGGGTGGCTCAGAGCTAGGAAGCGTGCAGAGGATGGAGGCATTCGGGGTGGTGCATACCTGGGCAGGTCAATAAGCAGCTCTTAATGCAGACCCTCTGGTCCACTCTATCTTTCCCTCCCTCCTTTGCCCTTTTCTATGCAGAGAGAGTGTGTGGAAACAATACTAGCCCCAGGAAGTTTCTCTTCAGGCCTTTCTTCTCTCCCAGTGTGGTTTTATAGAGTTCTTGCTCTTTGTGGGACACCAGCTTCCTAGGGTGCCTGTGATTGAAACCCTGGGATCATCTTGGCCAAGGGCCTATCCTGGAGTCTGTGATACCCCCCAGTTTCTTTAGTGGGCCTCTAGGACTGCTACTCAGGATCTAGGCCACCACTTACCCTTCCACTGTTTTCTCTGGACCTTTCTTTATTAGGATTCTGGGTGAGGCTGGTCTGTAAAGAGGTTCTAAGGCAATGAAGATGATGATGACGATGATGATGATGGTAGTAATGACAGTGATGGTGGTGTAGGAAACTACTGAGCTACTCTAAATCCCTTCATTATGCAAATAAAGAAACTGAGGCCTAAAAGGAAGGTGTTGGGGAAGATCCTTGGATTAGGGAAAAGGGAATCTGGGCCCTGATTTTGACCCAAGTCATTTCCCCTCTCTGGGCCTCAGTTTCCTCATTTATAAAACTAGATAATCAGATTTCATGAACTCCAGGGTCCTTTTCAGGCCTGTGAAACCTTAGATAAGTAAGCACATAATAGTGACAACAGTAGCCCATGTTTATGGACCCTTAGGATGTGTCTGGTCCTAAAGCTATGCATTTTCCATGTGTCATTCCATTTAAGATTCAATAATTTTATGAGGTATCATTATTTCTATGAGTACCCTAAGGCACAGAGAAGTTAAATAACTTGGCTGAAGTCATTCAATGGCAAAGGTGGAATTTGAAGCCTAGCAGTCCCTCGTCAGGGCCTGGGCACTCACTCAGTACTCACATGAATACTGGATCCAGGTCACCCAACTGGGGATTGAGTTCCCAGCCCCACTGACCTATCCTTTCCTTGACCAGGCTTCCTGTCTAGCCTCAGGCTGTCTGGAGGCTGCTGGAGTCTGCTGTACTTTGGGGCATGAGGTGAATTGCTCAGAGCACACTTAGAGAGACTCTAGGAAGCTACAAAGATGCTTGATCAGGGAGCAACTGTACAGTATTTATTATATAAGATCCTCTCCTGTTCCCTCACCTATTGGCTGCCTGCCTAGGAAGAGCTCCTGCAATATAGTAGCTGGACTGACCGAGCCTGCATAGCCACTCAGTGAGCTCCCCACCCCCCAGCCTGCAATGCTTGTCCCTTCCATCCTGGCTATTCCAGCCTCTTCTTCGAGACTTCACTGCTAGAACTAGATGTTGGATCTGGCTTCCTGCTCAGAAGACAATTTATGGCGACATGTCAGAAACTCTGTTTTAATGAAGTTGCAAAAGTAGGTTAATAGGCTGTGGGTGTTTTTCATTCGCCTGCCCCATCACCGTCCCTGGGCGAATGAATGATGCCTCTCCTAGCATGATACAAAGTCAGGCTGGGGATCCGGCCTAGACTCATCCACTCACATTTCTTCCTCAGCGTCTGCCGAACTCTGCCAAACTCTGCCGAACTCTCCCGCACTCTTCCTCCCTGGTGCTGGGAAGGTGCTCAGAGGGGCTAGCCCCAATTTCCTTCTGCTACCACTGTGGCCTAGAAAATGCTCCAAAGTCCGCTCAGAGGGAAAGAGCAGACTTTTTTTTTTTTTTTTTTTTTCTTTTCAGTGTATGGTTGTCTTTCACCTGCCTCCAGCTATGGACCTGGCTTGCAACCTGGTTATGTGCCCTGGCTAGAGAATCAAACCAGCGACCTTTGGGTTCGCAGGCTAGTGCCTTATCCACTGTGCCACCAGCCAGGGCCTAGAGCAGACATATTTGAGTGGCGGGGACCAGGGTAGGGCTGGAGCAGGGGTGGAACCCTAAGGAAGAAGGAAGAACTACAGGTAATAGAGGCAGGGAGGCAGAAGCTTCGCTAGCAGAGACCTGCATAACTCTGCAAGTTTTAGGGGAGGAACTGAGTTTCTGGGGCCTCTCAGTTGCTGTCTCTGCTTCTCTAATTCCTCTCCATGTCACCTGTTGCCATGCCTGATATATGGCTGCCTTTGTAAATGTTTGCTGAGTGAATGGTAGATAGAAGAGTGAAAGATTCTTCTTTTCCTACCCAAAGTCTTTGGGGCTAGAACTCACCCTCATCTCTGAAATGGCTCTGTTCCTGCTTGGGACCCCCTCCCTTCCCACCTCTTTGCTCAATCCTTGCTCTGTGCTTCCATCTCTCAGAAAGTGTTCCATAATTAAGCTGCAAGAACATTTCTCCATTTGTCTGCCTGGGTCCAAAATGAGGGTCTATCATTTTTGGAAGATGACAGGAGAAGGGTCTATACGTTTTTCCTCCAGATTCCTCCCTGCCTCAGCAACACCCAGACAGGGCTCTAAGACTGAGGTGGGAGCTCGGAGCCTAGTTGTTGGGAACACACACCCAGGAGTACCTTACTTCTGCCTAGGCCCTTCTCCGCAGTCCCCCTCCCTACAGAAAGCCAGGGACGTACACAGTATGTGGCCTTTAATCACCCTCTGGGGAGCAAGGGGGTCCTTCCACACTCTCAGTCCCTTGCTGTCAGTAAATGACACTGGTGACCAGGGTTTGGGACCCGAGTACCAAGCTGGGGTGGAGCAGGACCTTGATATCCTGTAACCTCAGATTATTCTCCTCTTCTGGGAACCTGGGTCACCTCTGTCCTCCTCCCATCCCCTGGATTTCTTTTACACCTTAGTATTTTACCCATTCTGGGCCTAGGCAGAAGCATAGGCTTGTGGGCTTTTAGACGGACCCTAAAGAAATTTCAGAGAAAACCTATCATAAAGCCTACAACACCCCACCAAAATCCCCAGGGCAACTTCACAGTAATCCCCAAACCCTATGTCAGCATTCAGAACCTACAGTTATACCCCAGAACCCTATGGTAACACCCAGCACTCCTTGGCCCAGGAAGTGCTACACTGCCCCTCAACATGGCACAGGAACCTCAACTTGGCTCCTGCAGGAGCATCTGAGCCTTCTGAGCTGGCCTTCTTGCCTCTGCCATACTGGTTTTTTTTTTTAAAGATTTTATTCCATTATTTTTAGAAAGAGGGGAAGGGAGAGAGGCAGACAGGGAGAGAGACATCAATGTATGGCTGCCTTTCACCTGCCTCCAGCCACAGACCTGACTGGAGACCTGGTTTGCAACCTGGTTATGTGCCCTGGCTGGGGAATCAAACCTGCGACCTTTGGGTTTGCAGGCCGGTGCCTTTATCCACTTTGCTACCAGCCAGGGCTCCATACTGTTTTCTCTGTTGACCAGGCAGGACATTCTCCTTGAAGACACCAAAGCCCTCCCTGACCTTGCTCCCCACTCGGTTTCATGGCCAAGGGAAAGGTGGGTGCATAGGGCTGGATATGGGCTGGTGGAAGCATGGAGGATGTCCATCCAGGTCCAGTAGAGGGACCCAGTTACCTGCCACTTTGTCAGGATGTCTGAGGAGCTCAAATAGGAGACCTAGAGGTTAGGCCTTGGAAGACCCTCCCTGAATCAATCAGGTCCAGTTTTATTCAGAGATGGGTGAGAAGGATGAGGATGTGACCTCTTTTATTCACCCCAGCTGAAGGCCTCCCTCACCTGAGATGCTGGGGAAGGGGTGTGGGAGGACAACAGACCAAATGGCTCCCAGCAGATCAGGGGGACCCAGAAGGCATGGTGGTTCACACCTGATGTGGGAATCCTGGGGCTTTTGTGGAAGCTTCCCCTGGTGAAGAGGACTGCTGGATTCCCAGGACCATGGGAGCCAGACACTGTACATACTTATATGCGTCTACCACACAGATCTGTTCTGGGTCTGGACTGGGGGCAGGTACTGACGGTGAAGAAGATGGGAGGGTTGGGAAATGACAGTTCAGAGGGAAGAGGAGACTCTCACCCAGGGCTGAGTTAGTAATAGTCGGGAAGGGTCGTTCAGTGCTGGGAGGAACAGGAAAGGGCAATCAAGGGTTTCAAATCGGGAGAGCTTTATGAAGGAGGAGGGCAGACAGCAGGTGGAGAGAGTTCTGAATGGGGATTCCACAGCTCTACAGGAAGCAAGAGCTGCAAGTTCAACCTACAATCACCAGAAGTTAGACTCTGGGTGTAAAATTTTGAGAATGAAATGTAGAGCCAGGAGGTGAGGGGACTCCAGGCTCTGGCCCCAACCCTGGACATTGAGCAATTCACATGCACTTCTAGTGTCTTCTTTAGTTTTAGGGGATACGCACATCAACCATTCTTGATTTTTTGAAAAACCTTTTCTGACAGGTGACAAGACCATTTGGGAGGAGGCCATTTGGGCCCATGATTTAATAGAGTAAAGCAGCATCAGTCTCTCCCTGGCTTGTGAGAAGGCAGGTTCTGATGGGGGCTTGGACAGCATTCCAGCCCTACTCTGCTGCTAGCTGGTCCTTTCTACAGGCCTCACTCCCCCTCTCTGCAAAACAAGGGGACTTGCACAGGCTGATCACTCAGAGCCACACCCTTCATCTAATATTTGTTTAATCAATGTCAAGTTCCTTAAAAGTATTGAGTGAGATAATAAATGCTGAGAAACTTTGCCAAAATCCAAACCATACTCTCAATATGAGGGGTCGAGGGTCTGGGAAAGGTGCTTTGAGGTGGCCATGGGCTATATAGTCCACTGGAGCTGGGCTCCCTGCCCAGACGATGCAGATGCAGGCAGCCCAGCTCAGGTGGACGCCACCCCCTTCCCACAGCCGTGCTCTCCCTGTTCCCAGCCCAGCGCAGCCTAGGCTCTAGGGACCAAGCCCTGCTCATACTGGGATGGGGTTCCCAGGGGCAGGGGCAGAGGAGGTGGGAGCCTCCCTCTCGAGTGGCTCCAAGCTGGAGCACAGCAATTACGCGAGAGGATTTATGTCCCTTTGCCTTTAATCGGAAACTCCGTGTCAAGAAGAAAAATCTCTACTGTCCTCCGGCCCGGCTTCCTGCTTTATCATTATTATTGGAGGAAGGTTGATTTGGAAACTTAAAGAAAAGTGGGGCTGGGGTGGGAGCCACCAGGGAAGGGGAGGTGTGGGGCAGAAGGGTGGTCTTCCTACTTTGTCCTGGGTTGTCACAAGAAGGGGACAAAGGGCAGAACAGGGGCTGGGAGTACTGGAGGGCAGGTGAGAAGCGACTTCAGGACCATTAGTGGAAATGTAGGGGCTGGGGGACCGTGGAAGGAAGGGGTGTCCAGAAGCTGGAGGGACATTAGGAGCAAGGGTAAGGATGGGCGACCATAGGGGACAACCAGAGGTTGAACCAACTTAGGGAGAGAGGAGGAAGAGAACTAGGGCTCATGGCGGAGGGAAGGGCAGTCAGGTACTGGACAGATGTTGTGAAGGAGGAGAGAATGAAATAATTGGAGGGGGGGCAGGGGCTTTAAGGGGATAATGGGGGAAGAAGAGTATGGAGCAATGAGAAGGGACACAGTGGAGGTGGGGAAGGGAGGATCATGGAAGAGGCAACCAGTGGCTGGAAGAAGAGGGGGTGCCAACCAGAGGGATAGCCAGGAGCTGGGGCTCATGGCAGGTTTGGACCACGGACCCAGAGACTGTGGCTGTTTTAGCATGTAGCTGCTGACCTGTCCCTGAAAAGACCTGTGGTCTCCTGGTCTCAAGGGTGGAGGGACTGACCTCCCACAGCCCCAGGTTTTCCCCTTCCACTTTTGGAGCTGTTTCTCTGAGTAGTGGGATACAGTGACTGGAAATATGCTGAGGGAACTCCTTGACTCTTAGGCCCTTCAAGGAAATCCTTGAAGTATCCAAGAGGGAGAGGCCTGTGCTCTGGGGAAGGGGAAGGACCCAGGAGAGAAGCCCTCTGTCCTAGCAACCCCCACATCTTTGATGGAAGTTTCCCTAATGTCTTACCTGTTATCCCTCCTGTTGCTGGGATTTCATTCATGTGTGGAAAGGCACCAGCACTGGGATCAGTGTCAGTCCCTGGCACTGACACCCATGTGCACATCTGTGAACCTTAGATTTTGTGTCTATAGTGTGGAGACAGTATTGTCTACATGTCATCAGATTAGAGACAACTAGGTAAAAGATACCATGCCCATCTGGGGGCAGTGCCCAATATATGCAACTTTTTTCATTTGCAAAGCACTGATTATTCTCTATGCTTTCCTCATTTGATCCTCATGACAACTTAACTAGGGAGCCTGGGTTGGTGTCATTTTCTTCCCTAGTGATGGGAACCATGGTACAGAGCCCCTGAATGACTTGCCTAAGACCATACAGCACATCATTGGGATAGCCAGGTGAGACTGCCCCATAATACCTTGCGAGGGGCCTAAAGACCTTCCCCTGGTTCTGCTTCTCCATCCTTCCCACAGGGTCCCACACCCAGCCCTTTGTCCCTGGGATCTGGGTGGAGTTTGGGGTACTCAGTGGAGTGGTTCTGCTTCTTATCCTCCTGCAGCCTAGGCTGTGTCCACCCTCACACGCCTCCTCCCCAGCTCAACTAAGAGGTTTTATAGCCGTTTACGAGCAATTTCTATCCATATATCACTGGAGATATATAGCCAGGCAAATATTAGGGACCCAAGCGGAGGTTTTAGAGGCAAGTTTTACTGCTGCTGAAAGAAGGTGTGATGGACAGCCTATGGAGACCCACCTCCCTCTTGCACGTGGCCGGGCAGTGGCAGCATGGACAGGTTGGTGTTCAGCCAGGAAAACTGTGAAGTTTGAGGGTCATGCTGGCATGCAGGGGAGCTCTGGTGGAGGATAATGATCCAAGGGTGAGCTCTGCTCTTCGGAGCGCTATGTGAATGGGTGAGGAGGAGACCAGAAGCCACACATAGGCTGGCTTGGGCAGGACACCCTCTGCAAACCAGAGCAGGAAGATGCCGAGTTCCAGTGGATTCGATACACAGAAACATGGCTTGAAGTGAGACACCAGGAAAGCACTGCCCCACACGGGCCACTGGAAGAAGCTGCCACATTGCCTTCTACTGGGAGTCTTTAAAAACTGGATCTGAATGAGAAAATCTTTGCCACAGGCAGAGGGCTGGACAGCCTGGCCTCTCACACTCCTGGGTCTTCCCCAGTGATGACATTGTGCAGAGGAGGTCATGCTTGCTCTCTTCTGCCTCCCTGTCCTAGGCTCCAGCCCACCAGCATCCCCCATGGGCTGCTGGGTTTGGGGGGTGCAGAGGGGTGAGGAGAGTCTTCTTGGCTTGTGGCATCTGGTGAGAAGATGTCCTGGAGAATCCTTGCTGCTGATTTAAGCAGCTCCGACAGCTTTATGGCGCCTCCTTGAGTGAGCCCCCAACGTTGGCTGTTTAACTTTTTAGCATCGTCGTTTAACGCTTAGGCTCCAGTGGACAGGCAGGCCCCTCGGCCCCAGAGGCAGCGGCACTAAATCAGGACACTCTGAGGCCCCGATAAATAATTTTTACAGGGCACGAAGCCCATAGATCACCCATGGGGGTGTGGGGGGGAGAGCGGCTGTGATATTTCAACCGATTGTCATATGTGACTACCCCGTGCTCTGATCCAGGTCATCCACATGGCAGCCGGCTTCATAACCACAGTCAGCTCCGGGGCCCCCGACACAGGGCATGGGAGGGGTAGTGGGGAGATGGTGCCTCCGATCGCCCCACAGCCGGCGAAGGTCTGGGAACACGTGCTTTGCTCAGCCTGCCCTAGTCTGCAGAGGTCCGGTGAAAGGAGAGCTGCAAGCTGGGTGGGAGGAGAGAAAGGGAAAAACTTTCTGTAGCCAAAAAAATCACTTTTTGGACCACCTTCCTGGTTCTCCAAACAACAGCAAAGCTGAGGGCCTAACTGTGAGAAAACAAGCACCACGCATGCAGCCAGAGGGAGGGCACAGGAACGTCGTACCTCTCAGGAAGCAGACAGAGCAGCAGGGAGACAGAGAGGTGGGGAGGGGAGGGACAGAAAAATAAAGATGGAAAGACACAGGAGGACTCAGAGAAAGAGACAAGCAGGGGCAGACAGATAAACCCACCTAGAAAGGACACGCCAACAGCCTTCCTAAAGCCTGGTACCAAGCCAAAGAGACAGTGTTCTGGATAGGCCCGGGATTGGGGTGGGTCCATGCCAGGCTAGGACACCTGTGCCCTCTGCACGCCCTCCAACTGGCTGCAGGCCTGCGACTCTGCGCCAGCTCCACGCTGCTCCCCGCCCACCCCTCCCTCCAGCGCCCTTGCCCCAGTCCCCTCATCTGTAAGATCCTGGGATTTGCAGGGACACTTAATCCATATGGAGCTGATTCATTCCCATCTAAATCATCTCCATGAGCCTCCCTAAGAGCCCTCTGATGTGCCAGCCGCCATTCCTCTCCCCTGGTGGTGGCGGGCTGGGGGCTGCCAGTAAACAAACCTCCCCGCTACCCATCCATCCTGACATCACCCATCAGTCCAGCCGGGACCGTTCATCTCTCCACCCTTGCTCCCCGCCCCCTCCCCCGGTCCTCCAGTCCCTTCATCAGCCTGTCAGTCCCTCTGAGTGTCCCCTCTACTCTAACCTCCACTGCTCTGCCTTACTTTGGGTAGGATCTTGAAGGGTCATCTCTGCCACCCACCTGCCTGCAGACAGGAGTCTTACCTGTCCCCTGACACAGCAAGATGGGGACTCTCCTGGTTCTCTGCTTTCCCAGAAGAGAGGCCTTCACTGTACATCATTGACAACCCACACTCAGGGAAGTTCTTTCTCCTGTCTAGCTTGTGTGTCAGATTCACATATGATCTGATCCTGTGGCTGGATATGGATGGGGGAAAGACTGTGGGGTTCTGTGCAGGCATGAGTAGTATGTACCTCTAAGGGTTAGTGTTGTATATGGAGTGCAAGACCATTAAAACAGCCCTTCTTCAAGTCTCCCTCAGCAGAGTCCAGACAATCACATAATGGGTACTCCATGTGGATAGCTTGCTGGCCATGACCTTTTCTATCAGTTCCAGTGTCCAGTGGCTTCATGTACATCCCTGGGAAGTTTTCAGTGGGATAACCCAGTGGGTCTGATGCAGGACTCAGATCATGGCACCACGAGCCTGGCAGTGTTTGCAGGAAACACTAAGGAGAGTCACTTCTGCCCTTACCCAAACTTTGTAGCCCAGTACTGGGGATTGAACTTTGCCAAACATCTGTGTCTTGGCAACAATAGGGTTGAGGAGGAGGAGCAGGTGCTGGTGGGGCCTTCCATGGTACTGAAGTAGAACCATCATATCTGGGGAAGTTCTCCAGCACTAATAAGGAGGTGGGCATTGCTGCCCCAACCCCAGCTTTTTGCATGATGTTCTTTTGCCTCTCATGTCTTCATGTCAGCTTGGGAGTGGTGATTCTGGGAAAAAGCTGGGACTCTGCTAGCACCTCAGGAGAGGAGATAATCAGTTTCTGGTCCCATTTCGGTTTTTCCATCCACAGTGCCAGTTGGGGAACAAGTTTGTCTCTGGAGAGTTTGGGTTAGATGGTAGTTACCCCTTGGAGGGATGACTTGGGCATGAGTTTAAGGGTTTGGGGTGGCAGAAGTGGAGTTACAGGGAGGGAAGAGGGCAGCACTGTGGCAGGCATATCCTTACTTGGATCCCACAGTAATGGCAAGTGGGAGGGGCAGAGAAGAGGGAGATGGTGCCCTACCACTGCCAGCCCCTCCCCAAGACCCAGAACACCTGGTTGGGCATCTGACCATCCCCCCTCCCCCAGATTAGACAACACCAGGTAGAGAATCCCACTGTGTGAGTCCCAGGCTTATCCTCATTCTCTCCACTTCTCAGGGGATTTCCCAGCACCTTTTTCTTTAGTCATTGGTCCCCTTGAGGGAGCCACTATGAGCACCAAGAATAGGTGGGGTTCTTCCAGCTGCCATCCAGCCATGGGGGTGTCTGACCGTGCTCCTCCCAACTCCCTGTAAAAGAGAAGTCTCTTAATTCTAGTCTGAAAGATGAGAAGGATAAGGTGAGGGGGAGAGGAGCTCTAGGGGGTCATGCGGAAGCTCACCACTTGCCCCAATTGTGTGAATATACGTGTGTGGGGGGGGGGCCACAGGTGGCAAGGCCCAGCTTAAGAGTGATAGAGTGCTTCTTGGTTCCCTGAGCTAGAGACATATGGGGCATATAAGGCCAAGCAAAATTTGAAATTATTGCCTAAGAAAGAGAGGACATGAGGGAATAAGAAAAAATTGAAGCCAGGGAGATCCAGTGCCACCACCCCCATCACTATGGTGATGACTCCTCTGTGCTTGACTGGATCAAAGTCCAAGAGGAAGAAAAGTCCTGAGAACTGACCCTCAGGACCTCCAGGGAAAAAACTGATCCCAAAAAAGTGCATTTCCCCGATGTTGCATAGAGCGAGGGAGGCAGGACACAGCTGCTCAAATGCTCCAGGTGGGGCAGCTGGTGGAGTTTTCCCATCTTCCTCCTTCTTCTCTTCCCATCCCTCCCCTCTCTCTAGTCCAGTGAGGAACCAGTGCTCTCTTCTCCCATTGGCCTGTACTTCATGGTTCTCCCAGCCTCCTGCACTCAGTTGCTCCTGCCCTCTCTTGTCCCCTTTGAAACTCCCCTTCCTGCAAGAAGCCTCCCAGACTTTTCTCCTTACACAGCCCCACCCCCCAAATAAAATAAGAAGAGTCCACTTACCCAAACTTGTGGCTGATACAAGTCCTTTAGGATTTATGCAATCATCAGTGAGCACATCTCCAGGAACAACCTGATCTTTGATAGAGTTGACAGCCCTTCTGATTTCTTGAGGCAGAAGTGTCTGGAAGGATGTGGAGGAGCTTCAGGGGACCGAGTGTGGCTGATGCACTTCCCCTAGGGAGGCTGCGTCTTGCTACAATAAACAATGACTGTGGCTGGACAGCAGAAACTTCTCTGAAGGCTCTTAGGTTGAAGGAAAGGTTTCCAGGTCTCAGCAAAACCTCCGAGGAGGGATGACCCTGACCTTTTTAAGCTCTGAGAGGAGCAGGGGGTCATCCTGGAAAGGTTTACTTCCATTCTTGCAGGACTGACCTAAAAGAGGGAGGGCCACTTTCCCTTTTAAGAACTCTGACTCATTCCTTCTCAGTGTGTCCCATTCACACTTTCTTAAGGTGATTGTTCTTTGGCCAGAAATCTGTTTTTGGAACTTCCTCTCCTACTCTTCTCCTGATCTGGGAACCACCTTGGGGAACCACCTTTGGGAACCAACTCCAGCTCCATCTGATGGAGCCAGAAAAACAGAGTAAGGCATCTCTGGACAAGTGATGCCACAAACCTATCAGGTGCTGGGACTGCCCTCTTTGAATGCAAGGGAAAGAGTGAGATCCTGGGGGAACAGGCGGGGTTGGTGAGAGCAGTGTGTGGTATCAACTAGAAGAAGACCCTCTTCCCGCTGGCCAGATCTAAATGTGCACAGATGGAAATGTCTTCACAGCCAAGGGCCCCTTCCTCCCAAGGAGAAAAATCCCACAAGTGGGGAACATCTGGATCAAACCACAGCCATGAAAGCCCAACATCAAACGAGGGTTTCCGAGCAACCCTCCCCACAGGCCTTGCTCCAAGAGAAATTGCAGATCTTCCTGCTTGAAGCTTTTAAGTGTCACTGAACCCCTCAAGTTTGGGATCGCGCCTTATTCACAGAGACAGATGTCCCCGAGTGAGCCGGTTGGCTTTGATTACCCCCAGCGGGAGAGGTTGTGTGTGACTGGATCCTGGCTGTGTTGGGGGCTAGCCTGGGATTTAAAGCTGTGATGAGGGGCTCCAGCAGTTCAGGCTGGGGGCTGGGGAGAGCTGGGACAGGTGGGCTTTTTAAAACGTGCCTACATCAAAGGTTTGAGTAGGCTCCCTTCCCAGCATTGGCGCCTCTGGGCAGGAAAGCAGTGATTTCACCACATAACTGCACGTAGGATGGATCTCAGTCTGAGAACTTCTGGGGAATGTGTAGAGGGGAGGGAGGGTGCTCCCCAGAGGGGAAGAAAGGGCAGAGGGGGTTTCTCATTTCCAAAATAGCCTGCCTAGGCCAAGGAAAATGGGGCCATATGCTGCCTCCCTCCCACTTTACCCCTGTGGAGGGAGAGCTCAAGGGAGGGGCACTTTCTTCCAAGGCGGGGAGGAGGGAGCAGCTGCAGCAATGGGAGGGGGGAGCAGGGTCTGGGTGGAGAATGGGGGGAAACAGGGTTGTCCCCCCACAAAGGCAGGAGGAAGGCCACAGAGCACGTAATTCTAGGAGACTCTGTCCTCTCTGCTTCCCAGGTTCCTTCCAGGTCTAGGAATCAGAAAGCACAGCCATGGGCTATCATGCTAGCAGGCACCATGGACGGTGTGTTGGATGGTTTAGGGAGATGCCCAGGGCCAGCTGGAATCCCAGTTCATGTTTGAATAATCTATCTGGGAAATGGGTGAGAGTGCTGGTGTATTGACACCCCACTGCAAACTTGGTTTAAGAAGCTAGTGGTTTATTTTAGAGATGGGAGGTGACCTTCAGTTGGGAGAGGTGTGGGGAGAAGAGGAGGTACCATTACTTACTATAGTTTACATTAGCCAGCCCCCACCCTGGTTTAGGATGCCCTTCAGTCCCTCTTCTCTCCCCGTTCCCCAGCTAGGTTTGTGGGTGCGCATGGTGCTCCATGATGTCTAGCTGTACCTCCACACTGCTTTATAAAGATCTGCTTATGGGTTCTTTCCCTGTCTGGACTGCCAGCACCTTGAAGGCAAGGGCTCCCTTACTCTTCTGTGTTCCTAGTGCTGACACAATGCCTGGCAGAGTCGGTGCTCAGCTGTGCTCCCTGCTCCATCTCCCAGCTGGAGCTTATCCTCCCAAGGCCAGTGTCCTGGGGGAACAAAGGAAAACCCACATGATGATTCCTCAGCAGCCTGCAGACCCCTGAAGGGCTGCAAGGGCAACTCCTAGCTGACCTTCTCTGGGAGTCTTTTGGGAGGACCATAGTTGACACCACTTTCTCCTACTTCTAAAGTTTATTGCCCATAGGATTCTCCTTCACAGTCAGGTTTTTAATTATTTTTAAAATCTGTGATTTTTCTTTTTTGGTCACATGAGACCCTATGCTTTTTCAGACCAGGCTGTTTTACTGCTTCCTACTTTTTGCATGGCCCCAGCACAAAGGAAGAGTTTAGTCAGGGAGTTCAACAAGGCTGTTGACTGGCTGACCTGCTCCTCCGAGGGCTGGTGTGCCCGTCTTTGATGCCGTGGTTTGTGGCTTGTCTGGGGATCTGGTGGCTGAGCATCCAGGAGCTGCTAGGTTGGGAATGTCCCAGCATGACGGGGTGAATAGGACCCATAAAGGAGCTCCTGCCCCAGTGAGGTGAGGACACCGGGAGGCATGAATGACTCCACAGGCTGAGATAAATCTTGAGGGGGATGATGTGGAAATGGCAGAGGCCAGTGGGTTTTATTCAGAAAGACTCTTTGGGAGAGCAAAGTATGAAGGAGTTTGAAAGGAGAGAACGGAAGGGCTGGGCAGAGGATGAAGGACAATATCCCACTGGGCTAGACTTGGCAGAGGGTGAGGAGGCTAAAGTCACTTTGCCTGCAAGTGTGAGCATGGCAAATCTTGTGTCCAGAAGCGGCCCTGGCAATGGTGAACATTCCCTCTGTACTCTGGGGACAGTGCCCAGCCCACCATTACCCACTGCCATCTCCCCCCAAAACTCTAGGCCAGATGGGATCATATGTCTCACTCTGATCCCTAGGCGCAGCCTGACCTGTGTGCTCCAGCAGCATCACCTGACACCAAGCTCAGGTCAGATCAGCTTTGCTCCACACCAGCAAGGTCCTCCCTGGGGCTGGAGCTGCCTTTGAAGTTGTTGGAGAGAAGATTGGTGAGCTGTGTGCTGAGCCTAGATCTCCCAGCTGTCAATGAGGCGGGGAGGATATCCACTTTGAGCCCTTTTTTGAGGGTGGAGGTGTTGACACTTCAGCTGTCAAAACTTAGCTTTTTCATCCTTGAATGCTGTGTGAGACTGACTAAATCACCAGGCATCTCTGGGCTGCAAGGTGGCAGCAATGCTCAGTACTGGGAGCCACTGTTCACTGCACTCCAAGAGCACAACTCTAGGTGGTGCCATTCACATAGAATTCAGTGTGCATGGCAGCCTCCCCATCCCCCAGCCTCTGTTCCCCACCAAGTTGTGTGACAGTGGACTGTCATTAAGCCCTTTTTGGGTCAGGTTCTGTTTATGAGCCCTAACTGGTCAACCTGAGAACCAGGAATATTCAAGTGAGGCTTTGTCCAGAGGCAGACAGATAGACAAAATGATCTCCAAAGTTAAGTCCTGGGGTTTTCCTGGACCCACAGGATCAGGGAGCAGTATGCAGTCTTAGATTAGGGAGCTGGGGGCAGAAAAAAGGACACTTTCTATCCATTAGGGAAGGGACACTGTTTTAAGTCACTAGAGGAGTACCCAGGAGGGCTGGCAATTAGTAGGTTTGCAGATAATATCAAGAAATGAGAATCAGTGCCTATGTTTCAGTCTTTAGATTTGGAGTGTTTGGAGGCAGAAAGGCATGGGATGGGAATTTGCTTAAATCTGAAATCGAAGCCTGACCCAGATGGGGGTCAGGAATTTGTTTCCTTCCCTTTTTCTCCTTCTTAGGGAAGGCTCCGTTCACTGTTTAGGATGAAAAATAACAACCAGATGAATGAAAGAAGGATCATCAGGAATGATAAATAATATACTCCAGATGTGGCTTTGGAGCACTGCATCTGAATGAGCACTGCCGCCTTCATGCAGTCACCTTGGGGGGAGATCCCTTACTCCATAGGCTATAATGGCACAAGTGTTTGTAGCTCCTATTTTGGAATAGTCTTCAGGATACATGGCTCAGTTTTTAAATATCCTTATTGGTGACAAATCTTCATCCATTGCTTTTTGTGAGTCAGTCAAAAAAAATTCATAGTTAACAATGGATATCTTGACTCTTTTGTAAAATGGCTATCAAGTTCATTTTTAAGGAAGACTTTGTAGAAATGTTTTAATTAATAGAGGTGTATAGGGGATAAGTGTATCTCCTCTTAAGGTGACACGTTGTTTTGAGGGACAACCCTGGTTTGTTCTCCCACTTTTGTTTCAAGAAGCTAATGCACTTGCTTTCGCCAAGAAAGGGAGGGAATTGAGGTATGGGGCAGACCCAAGTGAGGAATTGGTACAATTATCCAGGGTAAAAGTTTAGATCTCCATTCTACACATGAGAGTTGCCTAACTCTGCACTTCTCCCTGGACTAGCTCTATATTCATTCTTCAAGAGGACTTGGTCAACCAGACAGTGTGTGCACAGGCCTCTTTCAGGGGAAGATTCATGTCTTATCTTAGCTCCCTGTCATTCACCTGCAAAACTCATCACTGAGGTCTCAGAGAAGGAACCTGCTGGTTCATCAATTGTGTTAAAATGTATTTTTCACAAATATGGAGGGGGTGAGGTCAAAATGAGCCTACACAGCAAACCTATCTATAACAATTATTAATTAACCTAAAGGAAGAACTGTCTAGTGGAAGAAGTTTCCAGAAGTTTCCTTTCCTGAGGGAAGACCAAGAAGAAATGGGTGAGCACCAGGTCTGGGAGACTGAGGATTAGTCTCAGGAATACTGGCCTGACTTGGCCAGTGGGCTCTATTTTGGAGATGCCTGTTTCTGCACCTGAGCTGGGTGTGGGTGGTGGAGGGTAGGGGAGGTGAGTGTGATCACCTGGGCTGGGGGGCGGAGGAGGGATGGAATGACCTCCAGGAGGCCTAGCCAGGCGGGAAGCTCAGTGCTCCTTCACTGATAGACCAAGCTGCAAATCAGGAATTTATTAGGAGCTGAGACTCATTTTCCCACCCTTTATAGCCCTGATGACTCTGAGCCAAACTCTGGCAAGGGGCTTCCTCATGGTTTTAATTAGACAATTAATTTTTTATTGGGTCGTTTGATTTCCGGAGCCAATTTCACTCTCCCTCTTGTCCCCCACCTGCCCCCCAGCTGTGAACAGCCAAGGGGAGATAGGGGGATTCAGGGAGGGTGCAGAGGAAAAATGCTGTCTGCCTTTGAGCTGATTTAGGCGTCAGGCAGTGGAGGGGGTGGTGCTCTGCCACCCTCAGCTGGTCTAGCACCACAGACACTATCCAGAGCTCAGACCTGGGCTTGCAGGGCCTGCACAAAGGCTTTCTTAGCTTCCCCTCCAAGCTTCTCCCAGGCTGTTGGGCTAATTAGTAACACAGTGTGGGAGTGGGGGCAGGGAAAGTGCCCGAAATACATTAGCAGCATTTCTGCGGTTAATCCTGGCTGCTTGGAGGCTGTTTACCCTCTACCAAGGGATTAGGAACCTGTTTGAGTTAGAAGGGCAGAGAGAGGCCAGGGCTGGGCTATGTCCCCCACCTGCTTTTAGGGGCTGGGGCTGGGGCGCTGAGCCAGCAGAAAGAAAAAAAAAGTCTGGAGAAACCTGTCTCCAATCTATCTCCCTTATTGATCTCTCTGCCGCCCAGCTGCTGGCCTGCTTTTGAATCTTGATCCTCTCTGCTCCTGCTTCACCTCTGGCCACTGTCCTTGTTGTCAAATACCAACCTCGCTCAGAAAGTTGGAGAGAAAGGGAGGTGGGGGGAAGGATGCAGTGTTTAGTAGTGGGGATGAGCCCAGGTGTGGAAAAGTCCCATATAATATGTCATATGTGTTCCCTTGGAGGAGGGGGGATGGCCCCTTCCAGGATTCCTGACCAACCCCATACTCCACCCTGAAAGGAAGAGAAGGCTAGACTCTAGGAAGAACTTACTTTCAGCAGCAGAAACAAGTAGCTCCTTCTTTAGAGTTTTATGCAGTGACAAAGACCAGTATTTTATTGAGAGCAACATTGCTTGGAGGCCTTGGAAATGCGGGGAGAGAACTATTTCCTCAGGTGTCCTGTTGGTGGGGACATTGTCACTTGTTGTTCCAGCATGAGGATTCCTGAAAATGTTCAGATACACACACAAATACAAACACACACACTCTTGCATACACATGGTGACATAGATACTTAGAACCAACCTGACAGCCACCTGCAGACACAGAAGTGGGCTTGGAGGAGCCTCTGGGAAACAGCAGGGCTTTGGGGCCCTCAAAGGCTGAACAAGCCCCCAAAGGAATAAATCAGGTTACCATTCAATGGGAGGGGTTCTGGTGACCTTCCTTGCTGTCCACTTTCTCCTTGCGCATGAGTGCAGTACCAGTACTGGCGAATGTGAACCCACCTGTCCCACCCTTACTGCGGGTCTGAGGAGAACATACATGTCCCTTGGGGCTCAGAACTGAAAGAAATAGTAGCACAGATTTAAACTGGATTGTGAGGGTCACAAAGATAAAAGGACCCAGGGATTGAAGTGCCTCCAGAAGCCCTGTGTGTAGACCTTTGAATCTAGGATTTGTTCTGTAAACAGGTTCTCTTCTTTTTTTCTGGGAAAACTCACATTAACCCCTCTGCTAGGAGGGCTCAAGGTGGTTCTGTGCTAGGTGCAAGGAGACAATCCCAGGATGAAACTTCTTAAGCACAGTCCTGCCTCCTACTGAGGGACACCTCTGACAGCCTGTCTGCTGCCTCCCACGCTGTGTACAATGGTATTTGGAAATCCACAGAAGAAAGGGACAAAGATGTTTTATGTATTAGGGGGGTGGAGGGTGAAGGCAGAGCAAACCCAAGATTATCCATTGATACTTGTGCTTTCATGTGGCTTCAAGGTGGGAAGAATTCAGACCTTCTGAACTTGGAGCACTGTGTGAAGGGGTGTAGCATGTGTGTGTGTGATTCTGTGCAGGGCACCTCTGGGACAATGGGAACAAAGGGGCCAGAAGCGCAGACAAACCGTCAGAGATGTCATCTGGGGCGGGGGTCAGTGCCCATCTGTAGGGATAGGGGAGAGGAGGAGAAATGGTTAAAAATAAAAGAAAGAGAAGAAATATAAATGAAGGCACTGAAACAGAAATCGAGAGCAAGCTCACAGATCCACACAAAGAGGGCTAAGGAACACCGTGTGAGCTTGGGGAGTGGTGGCAGGCAGCGGGAGGTGGAGAAGGGAGAGCCTCAGGAGGGTCAGCAAACTAAACAATTGGCCAGGCTTCTGCCTGGGAAGGTAGGAAGGAAGGCACGGAGGGGAAAAGCTGCAGAGAAAGCTCCTGCTTGCCGTGCGGAGGGGAAGGATGGTGATGGAAACTGCTGCTCCCGGCCCCATGCTAACAGCCTTCTTTCTCCCCCTGCCCTCTGCCTGAGCTCAGGACTGAGATTGACAGGACTGCAGCTTCTCTAGGTCCTGGGTGGATTTGAATAATTAAGTCATCTGGATTCTTATGATTTACCATTTTCAATGATAAATAGACAGCGCCCAAGCCAGCCAGTTGGCAAAACTCTGGCTGCTAGTTATAATTTGTCAAGCTGCCAGCAGATTCATGTTTTATGCTAATGGAGAGAGACTCATTGACTAGGGGGAGGCAGTGACCGGGTCAGCTCTTTCCTCAGGCACCCCAGAGGTCGAGAGGTCCGGGGAGAAAGGCTGAGGCCAGTATGGATTTTCTGTAAGGGTCAGTGTAATTTTATAATAATTCAGCACGTACACACACTCTTGCATACATGGGAGGTCATGTATGCAGACATATGTTCAGATCTTCATGCACCTGCTCCTGGACAAGCATCTGGGCCCCGTGCACACAAGTCTGGGGCAGGGACACTTGTTCACCCCCCGCCCCTTTAGCTCACTTGCACACACACACCCTTGCTGTCACCTTTGGGCACCTGATTACACTAAGGTAAGCCCATAGACTGCTCAGAAACCCAGAGAAGCCTCAACCCCACCACACCCGCACTGACGATGCACATCTCAAAGGTGGGGAGGTATCTTCGGAGGGTCCCTGCGCCTACCATCCCAAACCCTTTACTTCAAGGCTTCCCTGTCTGCTGACCCCAGTGCATGTTGTTTGCTCTAGCGGGAAAACATGAGCCCCAGGGCAGTTCTGGTTTTCAAGCGACTGGATCTGGGTAGCTGGATTTGGGAAGACAGGGTCTCTGGAAAGGCTGCAATCAAAATCAGCTGAATCCAAACTTTCTTTTCCATCAATTTGTTTATTTATACATTTGTTCACACTCATTGAAGCCTCACCCTGGCAAGAATCTTTTTTGACAGTCTTAACAAACTGAGGTACAGGCAATGCTTTGCACATAGTATATATCTAATATTTCTAGGCTTCTGTCTCACCAAACCTTTCCATCATCACTGGTTGGAGAGGCCAGGGAAGAGGTGCAGATCTGAGAGAAGACGGCCTATTCCTTGATTCGAGAAATCCGGGTCTTCCGTGTGATAAGAAATGCTAATTTTATACCAGTTGAAGTGACCCCATCTCAGTTTTGACCTCCAAATGCCCTCAAAATGGATCAATGAGCAAGGGATACCTGAGGAAGGAGCATCTGCCCTTCCTCCTTGCTCAGAAGGGAATTTGAATTTGTTCTGAGCAGCGTATGTTCAGGGCTAGAAGCGGCAGATCCTTTCATTAGCAGCTCTAAGGTTCGGTGTGGCCATGGGGAAGGATTAGGGGCACGGAGAGAAACATTTCATTTCCCTGTTCCCACTACCCCCAAATGAGGGAGAAAAACACAATAGCAAACCGAACAGAGAAGAGGAAGCTGAGGCATCGAGGAGAACGCAAAGGCAGAAGCTGCTTCCAGTGTCAGGCTCCAGGAAGCAGCTGCAGCCGCTGGCCCTGTGTTGAGATTCTGGGCCCTACAAAGTGAATTGGGTTTCCTTCTTCCCAGCCGGCTGGGCAGAGAGGGGAAAGGGAGCTCTGGGCACAGTCTGCATCTGTTCCACCAAGGCCTGGAGTGAGCAACCTCCCTTCTCTGCTGAGCAGATATGGATGTGGTGGGCCTGGCTAGTGAGGGCTATTCCTGGGAGAGGTGGCTAAGAGCCAGAATCAACTAGCCTCTCCATCCAAAGGCAAGGAGACCGACCCCTAAATGCATCAGGAATAGGGAGATAGGCTTTACTTACTTAATAGTTTGAGGTACTGACTTTGCATCCCTAACCTCACTGTCCTGCGCCAAGGTGAACTCCTGCAGACCCTCACTGACCCTGGGAGAGCAAAGGCCTTGCAGGCACCAGCAACTCCACCCCAATGGGCAGGAGCAGGACGGTAGATAGCTGGAGGTGAGGAAGGTTTTTCTGGAATCAACAAAGCTTACTCTTAATTTCCCCCCTCACTTCCAATCTCAATATTTGTATCCACATAATGAACTCTGGAGGGCAGGGCTTGCCTAAAATCTCAGAACAAAGCCTCTGGGGTACAAAGATAGCACAAGAACCCAGCTGGGACTAGTTGTGGGGAGAGGGGGAGAGGGGGAGAGAAGGAGAGGGGGAGAGAGGGAGAAGGAGAGAGAGGGGGAGAGAGAGAGAGAGAGAGAGAGGGAGGGAGAGAGAGAGAGAGAGAGGCTCAAGAAACTCAGAGAAGATCAAAGAAAGCGGGGAAGTACAGGACTGAGGCCCCCTATGGGGGATCTGCAAGGTTTACTTTCAGCCAGTGTGAAGGTCTGTTAGCCCATCTGTAAGGCTTGGGCTGCCCTTGGAAGACCTGGCTGACCTCAGTGACCTGCCCCATCCCACTCTTGGGAAACAAAGAGGTTATCTAATTGGCTCTAAATGGGTAGTTGTCCCCCTGGCACTTGAACTGGGTGTGGGAATGCAGGCCCAGCAGTCATATAGCCACCCCAAGCTAAACTTGTCCACTTTACCAATTAATCTCTTTGTGTGTATGAGTTCAGTGAAATACACTGCAAATTTAAAGTCCACTGGCCCTAGTAGGAAATGTCCTCATTCTCTTTCTAGAGTGAGCTTCTTTCTCTGACTCCTCCAGCACTTGCAGAACTTATGCCAAGCTCCTTACGGATTAATCCAACTCCTTGTAGGGAGAAACACCTAGGCCTGGAAGGTAGTTTTCTGGGGCAGGGGTGGAGGTAAGGATGTCAAAGCAGGAAGATTTTTCTTCACCAAAGAAGAAAGTGAAGATGCCCTCCCCAGAGAGGAAGAGGCAGGCTCACCAAGATTACAAAAGGGCCCTCCAGTGCAAAAAGCTCATTTGCTGTATGACCAAAATGAGGCCCGAGGTCTATGAGTCAGAGCATCACCAAAGAACAAAGCGGCCCAGTCTCCAGTCAGCCTCTGCCAGCAAGGTCAGAGTGGAAGCATTAGGGGCAGTGGGAGAGGGGACTGAGCGTAGGAGAGGGGTCTGCCTCTCTCAACAGCCTCTTCTGCTTCTTGTGCTGATTTTGGAACTAGATCTTGCCCTGCTGAGCTTCAAGGCTAGCCCTGATGTGGCAGGTGCAGCTGCAGGAGGAACTCCTTCTCCAGCTTGGTCAGCTGTATGGAGAAGCTGGTCGGGAGGCCTGAGATGGGCATGGGGGCTGGGGGAATGGTGGTGGCAGGTCAGGACTACAGCTGTCTGGGGTACCACACAGTGGGGCAGTCTGGTACCTGGGAGATCCTTCCTGCTTTACCACCACAGGGCCTCTACCTACCCATTCCCCCTCCCCCCATGCCTTCCCTGCTTCCCCAGATGGGAGCCCCATTCTTTAACTGGGTTTTGTTCTCTCTTCTTTTCTTTCCTCTTTATCTCCCTGTATCTTTTTCATTTATCCTTCCTGCTTTTGCTTTCTTTCTTACCTCCCTCCCTCCCTTTTTCTCTCTATATTCTTCCCTTCCTTGACCTTTCTTTCTTTTACCCGTTCTCCTATCTTTCTTCCTTTCTTACCTAACTCTCTCATTTCTTTATTTTACTTTTTCTTACTTCTTCTTTTTCCTTTCCTTTTATTTTCTAGCTCCTTCCTTTTATTAATTTGTGTTTTCTTTCCTTCCTTCTTTCTTTCTCTGTTTCCTTTCTGCTTTTTTCATCATAAAACTTATTATTCTTGGTTCTTCATTCTGTCCTTTGCCAATATTCCTTCAAGTTCATCTCTCTCCCAACCACCCCCCTGGGGTCTTTTCCTCTGCCCTGACATTAGGGCTTTCTCATACCTTTTCTTCCCTCACCAGTCTTTTCTTTGTTGTTCTTAATTTTCCAGTCCTTTGTGCTGTTTCCCTGACCTTCTTTCTATCTTCCTTTGTTTCCAGATCCACTCTCTGCAACAGGCATGTGACATAAAACAGCCCCCTCCTCAAGACAGGGCTCTGCCCTGTGTTAGCTCAGCTACCCTTCATGCCATTCTTTCTCATCTTCCCTCAATTTGGGGGTCAATCTCAGGGCCCAAGAATGGGGATTTTCCCTATAGTTGAAAAGTCAGGGCTGGGTCCACAGCTCCCCACCACAGGCTTAGGGGGAGGCTTGCCAAACTGTCATTCTGTGAATCCTAATGAGAAAGAGAAAGAGAAGAAAGGAAAAAAAGAGAAAACCCCGCAGATTATGGGGTGAGGGGTTGGGGCAGTGGTGAAAAGGATTGGCTTCATCAAAGAAGAGGGCAAAGCCCAGAACCAGGTGCCTTCTCCTAGTGCACCCAGAGCCCCACAGCGGGCAAAAGAAGCCTCAGGCGGCTCCCTATTAATTTTAGGATTAGGGTGGGATGAGATCTCTCAGCCAATTCCTCTGGGTTGGAGAAGTGCACAGGGTCCCAAGGAAGGAAGGGAGGAATGGGCGTAGATTTGTTCTGAGTGTCAGTCTCCTTCCCATCTGCACCTGGACATGTCCTTCTCAAGGCCCAATGTTTTGGGGACCACGCTTTAGGCGGCCGGCTGAGATCTCTTAAACCTCTCAGGCAAGCCCAATTCCCAGGCTCCCGTCGGGGCAGGTGCCCTGGCGTAGCCGCCCAATTGCCAGCAGGAAAACATTGGGTGCAGCGAAAACGCAGGTCTGGGAGATTTTGCCGCTCCTGACAGAGCAGGGCCAAGTGGTCCGCGGAGGTGAAAGTGCGGGCTGGGTAGGGGCCAGGGACATCACGCTGTCCCTGCGGGAATTATTTCCTGGGACCCACAGCTCCTCCTGGGCCCTTTCCAAAAAGCGACCCAAATGCGCCCGCTGCCTCCTGCCAGGTTCCTCAGAGCTGACCGCAGAGCTCTTGCCCAGCGGAAACTCGGCCCTAGCCCGGCCTCCAGAGTTCCCGGGCCTCGCCAGGGCACCTGCAGCTGCCTCCAGTTTTCCAGATCCAGTCCCTAGGTTGGCCCAGCACCATCCAGGTCTGTCTACACCCCGCCCCCACTCTGGTCCTGGTTACCCCCCAGTTTAGCTTCGTCCTCTGAATACACCCTCTGGCCTTGACTATCTTTTGCAGAGCTTCCTCCATCTATTGCTCCCGTGAGTTCTCTTTGGAGAGGGTGGGCAATCTCAGCCCCCTGACGGGCACAGGGCTTTTCCTGCTCTCCTTTGTGAGCTGAAGCTGGAGAAAGTAGGGTGGTTCTGCTGGGGGCAAGGGGCAGGGTGGGGCACCGCCCTGACTGACTCCATCTTAAGGCCATGAGTTCTGCGTCAAATTGGACTTGAAAGAAGAAGATATTTGGGAGTTGTTCCCTCTCCTGTGTCACTCCTAACTTAAAATCAGCGAAAGCCCCCAGCGCAGTTAAGGACCCAGACTGTCCTGGGCAGAGGCTTTGGGCCAAGCAGAGCTGGCAACTGCTATTTTCCGCTAGTCCATCTCTGCCTTCCACTGAGACCCCTCTGAGGATCTCTAAGCGTCTCTGAGGGGTCTTGGGGTAAGCAGGACGCCCGGGTTTTTCTCCGTCAGAATCAGCTCTGATTGGAAAACCAACAAATGCAACCTTTCTTCCACATAGGAAAGCTGATCGCCTCTCCCTCCCACTTTAAACCTCAAAACCCCAACTCCGCTACCTGAGGAGTGTCCCATCAAAAAAACTTTTCTTAAGTTCCCACAAGTTGCGTCTGGGGAGAGAAGCAATCAGACTCTTTGAGACTCTAGGCTCCCAATTTCTCCCGTTCTCCCCAGTTTCCGAAGTAACTCTTCTCTTTCCTCTGCCAGCCGCCACCGTAGTCCTCCAACTCCGAGGAGAGTTGCTTTGGCCCCAAGCGAGTGGCTGACACCGAACCAACCGCAGCACTACTGCCTCGGAGGTGGGCAGCTTAGTATCTGCCTCCAGGGAAACGGGATGGGGTAGGAAGGGGAGAGAGACAGAGAGACCGAGAGACGTTGTTTTCAGGCTAAAGCGAAGCCCTCCCGGGCCCAACTCACCTGCTCCGGAACCACTCCTCTGGATTTTTATCCACGGAAAAGTTTGTCCTCTCAAACCGTCCCAGGCCGGCCGCAAACTCGGCTGTTGGGGTGAGGAGGGCGCCCCCGAGAGCGCAGGCGCCTGATCCAGAGCAAGCCCCAGGGAAGTGGCAGTCGGGTGCACCTTTCCCAAAGTGGGGGTCGAAACAGCAATCCGGAGAGGGGACACTCAAGTGTCCAGGGCAAGGGGTCAGGCTGTAAGCCTAGGGACTTCCCGGGACTGAGTGGACACTATGGAGTGAGTGTTCAGCCGGCCCGGCCCGGCCGGGAAACTGGACCGAGAGGGCCCTGGGTCCTTGGTGACGCTGCTTCTCGCTTCTCCAGTTTGTGTCTTACCGGGTGTGACCCAGCCCACAACAATCCCTCGACCCCTTGTGGGACGGCACTCAGGGCCCGGACATGGCCGGGGTGGGGGACGGAGAGACACCCACCAGCTCCTCCCCAGTCCCCGCGCCACCCCTCCCCTTTCTCTGCCCGAAGCCGAGGGACAGAGAATTGCAACTAGAAATTCGATCGATTGGTACGAGGGACCACGTGGTCCGGGGCTGGCCAATGACCAGGCCGCCCGGGATGAGCTAATAATGGAAGCAATTTGTAACTTTCAGCAGCTCTCTAGGCCTGGGTACCGAAGGGAGGCGGGCGGAGGTGGGGAGATGGGTACCCCTAGTCCTTCCACTCTCCTCATTCGCCCACGGGCACCCAATTCCCTAGTCCTTTCCCCCAACACGCAGGCACTGGCAGGGTCCTTCGCCCACTTCTGTCCGGCGCCGGCTCCAGAGCAAGGTAAGGGGTGTCCTCGACCCCTCCCCTCCCCTCCCCCACCCTTTCTGTCACCTGCAAACAACGTCCCCTTTCTGCTCTGTTAGGCCATTTAAATCCGATTTTTTCTCTTAGTTAAACACCAATTCTTTTGTATATTTTTGTACAAACTTTCAGATTTGAGGAAATTTAAGTTCAGATTAATGTACTTTCCTAGGGTGGAAGTGGTACTTTTTGGATACATTTTATATTCCCTTCTTTTGGAGAAGAGCATTCTAATTAAGGAGAGTTTACTTTTCTTTAGGGACGAGTTGCACTTTGCTTTTGCAAGTTTAATTTCTCTGATGATATCAAGTTCACACCTTTCTCCAACCCGTCTTTCAATTTCAATATTTACAAATAATCACTTAACAGATTTCAAGTTTATTTGTTTGTTTTTCTCCTTCACTTGTTTTTCAGCTGTTAATGAATCTCCTTGATTCCGCCCCCCCCGCCCCCATGGGGTGGATGGAGAGTTAGTTTTGTGTTGATTTCTCTTTTTGTTTTTTAAATTAATTTATTGTTTGGGAAACTGGATGGTCGTGTGTGAACAAGGTTTCTTGACTAATTCCAACACCTCCTCTTTTGAAGAACAACTTACTTGAAGTGTTTTATACATTGTTCTAATTTTTGTTTATTGTATCTTAATTTTGATGTTCTGCATTTTACCTCCTTTTAACACCCAATCTGTTCTTTAATTATCGAACCACTCTAAAAGTTTTATTTTATAAACCGCACCATTTTGTACGTTTCCTTGCCCTTCCTCAACCCCTTTTGCACTCCAGCCTCCTCCATTTCAGGACCCCCACTGGCAACTTCCATAATTCCCAGCTTCCAATTGGATTCCTCCTCCCAGTTAAGGAGGGATGCCTGGGAAGAAGATGTTACCTGGGTCAGACCCTGTACTCCAAGTTCTAGTTTTGGGCACCACCTGTGTGACCCTCCCAAGCCAGCAAAATCAGGGGGAGCAGTTTGTTCTCCGTTTTTAGTCGGGGACTAAGTTCTTTCTCCTGGGCTCTGTTTTGGGCAACTCCTTTGTAGATAAAGTTAAAATTTTAATTCTCATCGTTTCCCTAAATTCTAAGAAAAGTACAAGCAGATTTTTTCCCCCTCTCTCTTGTACATATAAGCTGCTAGCTGGGGGAGGTAAAGCCTGCTGGGGCTCTGACCTCCTGTGAAAACGTTCCCAGGAGAGACACAATATTCAGCCACCCACCCCCACTTTTTTTTTTTTTTTTTTTTACTTGTGATTAGGGTGGAGGTGGCAGGGATTGAGCAGCCCCATTTTGGTCTTCAGCTCTGGCTGTGAACAGACACAAAGAAGGAGAAAGAGCTGATCCCTTCTAGTCAGTAAGGTCTGGCTTAGGAGAGTTTGGGGTACACCCCAGCTCTCAGACCATTCTTTTTAGTGAAATAAGCCTTTTAAATGATTTCAGAATCTTCAGATTCATAGCAGGCACAAAAATCAAATTACAAGAGTAATTTGTTTTTTGAAGATCTGCCTCTGGTGACTTGGTCCGTTCCTCTGATGGAAACAGAGCCCAACTGGGCAGAAGTAAAACTGCCGCTGCTCCTCCTCTCTGGGTGTTCCGCTGTCACATTGGCATTCCAGGCACATTCAGCCCAGCCCCCGTCCCAGCTTCTCCCTAGTATGAATCTAAATTACTATTAATAAGGGGCTGCTCCAAGTTAATTGGCATTAAAAGAATTCATTTCAATTTGTTAATATTAAATGAACACTCTGCACTTTAGCTCCCTTCTCTGTTCTAGAATCCCAGATGAGTGATGGAAAGTGAGGGGGTGGGGTGTAGAATGAAGATTTTATTTCTGACTCTCCAGCTCAGCCACTGCGGTGCCTCTGGCAGGGATGGGAGATCAAGGCACAGTGGGGAACACTGATGATCTCTTTGGTGAAATTCATCTGATTCGGCTGGAGCTGGGGGAGGGGAGCAGGGAGCTGAGAGAGAGGGACAGAAGGGTATGGGTGACATTGTGGGGGAGAGGAGGGAATGGAGGGCAAGCTGGGAGGGAAAGGACAGAAGTGGACTAGAATACTTGGAAGACAAGGACTATGGGCTGTGGGGGTAAGCACATGTGTAAAGGAAGGGCTGATTGCTGAAAAACCTTCTTAGAGAAGGAAGAGCTGGGTTGGGGTGAGGGTGGGGTTGTGAGGCAGAATAGCCAGAGATTCGGAAGCTATAGAACTGTATGACTTTAGGCAACTTGCATAACTTCTCTCTGCCTTAAGTTTCTTGACCTGTAAAAAACAAGGATAATAAGAACAATAGTATCTATCTCAAGGGATTGTTTGGGATTAGATGAAATACATGTAATGTGTTTCCCACAATGCTTGGTACATAGAAACTACAAGTAAATGTTACCTCTTAATATAGTATAGTGGTTAAAAGCATGGATCCTGGAGCCAGACTGCCTGGGTTTGACTCTCAGTCCTGCCTTGTATTAGCTGTGTGACCCTGGACAAGTTACTTAACCTCTCCATTCTTTAGTTTCCTATCTATAAAATAGAGTTAATAGCTCATGGACTGTTGTGAGGATTAAATGAGCTAATACATATGAAGTACTTACAACAGTGTCAGTTATGTAGGAAGCCCTATATAAGCATCAGTTATTAGTCTTTTAAAAGTTTTTTTTCTTCCAATTACAGTCGACCATTGATGTTGGTTTTCTAGTCTGGGAAGGTTGGAGAGAGGGGCATGGAACCTCTGAGAGTTGAGAGCTGAGCGGATTCTCTGAGACTGATCAGATCCACTTTCTCACCCCGATCCCTGAATCTGGTCTAACAAACTGGGTGCCTGTGGTGAGGGCAGTGAGAGCTGAGACAGGGCCCTGAGAGCTGGGATGCCTGAGTTCTTTTCTGGCCTTTGTTCTGGCTCTCAGATTGGTGGCCCTCTGTCAGTGCCCACAGGTTTCAGGGGAAGTCAGTGCTTTTTCCCCTGCAGGGCTGTGATGGGGAAATTACTTTCTTGGTCTAATAGCTCCCTTTGGCAGTATCCCCTCTGCAGTGTGGGTAGGGGGAGATGGGTGGAGATTGACATTTACTAAATACCCTCTGACTATGGACCAGCCCACACATATGTGACCTCACTTGAGAGGGTGAGGAAAACAGAAGGCTAAAGGGATGATGTAATTTGCCAAAGATATAATGCTCTTTAAGAAAGTGGCAAAGGTGGGATCTGACTATGATCTGCCTGATGACAAATCTTCACTTCCTTCCATTGCTGCACACTGTCTGAATAGGGAAGTGAGACACATGTAGAATTGGGACCACAATGAGGCCAGGACCATAAGGCAGCTGGAAGATGAAGGTGGCGGTGGGGGAAGTAAGAATGGGAAGAGGCCAAGTGGGAATGTTTCAGTCCGGGAAGACTTCCTGGAGAAGGAAAGTATAGATCAGGGTTCAGATGGGACGGGAATTAGGATACTAAGTAAAGAAGAGGTGGGGAGTGGTACATTAGCAAGGAAGAAAGGGCTATCCGAAGGTTGAGTGAAGCTGAGGGTCATGAATGTGATTTGCCTGGGGCTTGCCTGGCTTGCTAGCACCAAGTGAAACCAGTTATCATGTACTGAGGGCTACTCTGTGCCAGGTATAAGCATTATCCCATTAATGCACACAACAATGCTGACAAGTGTGTTTCTTATTCCTATGTCTGTAAGAGTCAGTTGAGGCCCGGAGACTTTAATTGCCACTTTGAGTCACACATTTGGTAGTTGGGTTTGCCTGGCACAAAAACCAATGCTTGAGCCACCTGCAAAGCACACCTTGCCTTCCATTCCAAGTTCCAAGTCATCCTGTACCCCCACATACCTAGTCACATGTAGTGGAGGGAACAGGGGTTGGAAGAGTGGGATGAGACCAATCAGGGTAGCTAGCAGGCAGTGAGGAAAGAAATCTTTCTCACACCCTAGTGAGAAAAATGGATAGGAGGGTGAAGTGAGTCCTTGAAATCACTTTCCTGAAATTGATGATCTTGGATGGATGGCGGGGTCTCATTAGGAATCACATTGTTTTCTGGGCTGGGGACACTGGGAGGGAAGAGGAAGAGGGTGGCTCAGGGCTGAGTTGAGCTGTGGATGAAGACTGCCAGCTATCTACTAAAGTCCTTTTTCTCCTTGTTGCATGAGGACAGAGAGCCTCCTAGCTGGACACTCCACTTCCCCGCTGCCCTTTCTGCAAGGTGTAACCAGAGGAAAATATGAGCCAAATAATATCAGAGCCTTAAGACACGGGGTAAGTTCTTTTTATGAGCTGGAATGGATGGATGCACCTGAGACTGAGCTTTGATTGCAATTGAGGAGAAATCCCTGGGAGAGAGCAAAGCAACAATGTGATAGGGACCCAAGTTCCTGACTGACCAGGTGGAGCAGAACTGCCTGCCACCCAGGACTGGTCCCTTCCAGATTGTTATGTGAGAAATAAACTTGTTTTCTATACATGACTGTGTTCTGGACCTTTTTTTTGTTGTTGTTACAGAAGTTTTTCCATCATCCTTCCTACTATACCTTCCCACACCAGATTTGCCAGTTCAAACCCACCAGTAGGATTACATCATATCATGGAATACTTATAATAACATTTATTGAGTGTCAGAGATTATGCATAATATTTAATGTTATTACCCGCATGACACTGTCCTGACATAGGCATCACTAATATTTCCATTTACAGATGAGAAAACTGAGGCCCAAAGGAGATGAGTGATGTGTCAATGACACATAGTAAGTAATGGGTCTGGGATTCCAACCCACAGAGTGTGCAGAACTTAAACTTCACCTTGAAGCAAATCCTTTTTTCAGGACAAAAATGGAAGGAACCTTGAAGATCATGCTGTGCTTGGTCAAGCTCCTTCACAGTCAACATAGGGGCCTGTGCATCTCCCATTCTCACTTGAACACAAGAAGCTTGGCTGGACACCCAGGTTAGATACTGGGTTTCTACATAGGTCTTATTTGAAGAAAGAACCACACAGCTAGAAAGAGTTTGAAAACCCCTGGTAATTTCAATCCTTTCCTGTTTTTTAATTATAAATGAAACTAAGAGAGAGGAAGTGACTTCTTAAGGTCACACACTTAGTTCTTCTGTCAATTTCTGAATCCAAGATGAGCTCTCTTCCCACCGTATCTGCTGCCTAAACAACCCACAAGAACAAAAATAACCTAAACTAGGCAGGGGGCCTGTATCTCCTGCCATAGCAGCCATGATTTCCTCATTTCCCCTGAGTCTCCTGTTGGATATCTGCCTTGGAGACCTGCCTCCCTGGGCCTGGGAAAATGAATGGACAGCACCTTTTCTCTAGCTGCCTCCTCATCTGGATGGTAAAACATGCAAAGGAAAGCCAGAGCCACAGCCAAGGCAGGCCCAGATCCCTCTGACTCCCTCTAATATTTCCCCTTCTCCCTCCTCCCTCCCCAGTAGCCCACCAGGGAGGAGAAGGGGGAACACTATCATAAATTTCCCCTATTTATACAAGAAGACAGAATGTTTCTTGTGCCAGAAAAAACACAGAGAGGGAGCTGTCAGGGGAGAAGGGACCCAGCTCCATACCTCCTGGGGACAATTTATCTTCCTCGGTTGTGCCCTAGGGGCTGCCATAACACTGCCTGTGTGACCCACAGGCTTTGGCTTGGGGGGCAGCCAGGACCAACAGTGTCTGGGCTTCATTTCTGATCACTGCCTTCCTGCTCCATCGCAACTGTACCCCCCTGCCCCTGCCACTCTCTTTTTTAAAAACAAGCTTTGTGAGATGCAATTCACATACCATGCAATTCATCATTAAAATATACAATTCAGTGATTTTTGTATATTCCTAGATATGTGCAATTACCATCATAGTTAATTTTAGAACATTTCCATTACCTCAAAAAGAAATCTTATACCTTTTATTTTACTCCCTTATTCCCCCCTCCAAATCCCTTCCAGCCTTAACCAAACCCTATCTTTTTATCCCTATATATTTCTCTATGCTAGATTTTCATATGAAGGGACTCATATACTATGTGGTCTTTTCTGACTTCTTTCATTTAGCAGAATGTCTTCAAGTTTCATCCATGTTGTAGCACGTATCTGCTGCTGCGCTTCTTCTTCTTCTTCATTTTTTTTTTTTTTTGGTGTGTGGTTGCCTTTCACCTGCCTCTAGCTAAGGACCTAGCTGAAGACCTGGCTTGCAACCTGGTTATGTGCTCTGGCAGGGGATTGAACCAGTGACCTTTGGGTTTGCAGGCCAGTGCCTTATCTGCTATGCCACCAGCCAGGGCTTTTTTTCTTTTCTTTTCTTTTTTTCTGCTTCATTTTTACAGCTGAATAATAATTCATTGAATGGATGCATCACATTTCGTTTACCTATTTGTGAGTTGATGGACATTTGGATTGTTTCTACCTTTTGGATATTATGATTTTCTTTTTACTCTTCTGCTTCTAGACAGCCTGGATTCTATAGAGTGAGGTCTCAGAGCAAGAGTGTGTGTCTTATATACAGGAGCACCCAGTATCCATGAGAGCAACCTCTTGGGTCATGTCTTCTTCTGTGCTAATGACATACACTGAGCTGTAATGTCCCTTCCTCTGCTAAGTTACTGAGGAGAAAGCTATATCAATTCTCTCTTTTTATCATTGTTGTTATTTTGGTCACTTGCTATACTCCTCAGACTGGAGGACTCAGAGCCTTTGCCAGGGGTTTTAGACAAACCCAAGTGGGTGGATGTCTCCCACTGGAGAAGAGGGTCTCTGAGTTCGGTCTCCAGTGATCCTCCAGTATCTCCAACTGAAGGGAGGTCTGTAGAGGCTCCAGAGTCAAGGGAAAGTTCTGTCCTTGGAGGCATGACTAAGCCCAGAATGAAGACCACCAGTCCCCACCTCCTTGTCTGGCCCATTTCAGTCTTGGTGACATGCTTTGAGCTCCATCCATCCGTTTACTCACCCAGCAAGCATTCATTAAACATCTGGACAACCCAGCAGACACTGCCCCTACCCTCATGAACCTTGGTTCTAGTGGTCAGATAAATACAAGGAGAGAACTAACGACCTCTATAAACATTTGTTGAATGAATGAATGAACAATTGAATAAGTCACTTTCTGTGGCCACCATCTTTTCTAATCTGGATGTTAGCACACACTTCTCCATCTCTCAGAGGGAATGGTGTACAGATAATGCCAAATATTAGCTAACAGCTACCATTCATTGCACTAGACGTATACCAAGGGACTTACAATATCTCGCTGATTTTCACCCTTTGAATTAGGTATAATTATCCCCATTCTGAGAAGAAGTGAGACTTGGAGATGAATAACTCTTTGAAACCACATAGACAGCACTAAATGGTAGCACATTGGTACTGGACTCTGGGGTGTGTATTTATTTTCAATCCCAGCTCTGCATAACAAGTACATTTCCTTCTGAGGCCTGGGCACCTTCCCTGTCTGTCCTGCCTCTGCTGGGTCCCTTTCCTTCTGCCCAAAGGCAAAAAAGGCTGAGAAGATGGTGCCAGCTCCTCTCTCATAGCAGTGTCCCCTTGGCTATACCTGCCTCCTGGGTAGGAGGGGAAGGACCAGCTTTACTTTCAAAATCCTTTTCCTTCTAGTCCTTGCTGTGTGGAAGAGACCATGAGAGTCCTGAATGCTGTTAACTAAAGACTTGATTTAACAAGCCAAAGAGCTGATGATGTTGACAAGAATGGGACCTCAATAGGTAGATAATCAGAAGCTGACAATTGACAGCCCATTAGCATCCCCCACCCCCTGCTAAATCAGGCCTCTTATATGAACTTGATGCCAAATAACACACCTTTAACACGATATAATTTTCACATGCATGAGTTCACCTCTCATAGGAATAAGCAGCATCCAAGGCTGGGCTTATTACAAGAAAAAGAGTTCGTGGGGCTAAAGCCCAAGTATCCTGCTCAAATTTATGTAATGAAATTTATGTAGGGCTTACCATGGACCATGTCCTCTGTTAAATATTTCACAACTATTAACTCATTTACTTTTCTTCACCACCATATGAAGTTGGTATTAGTATAAACCACATTTTTAAAAAAAGATGATGAAACTGAGGTATGGTAATGAAGTATCTTGTCTAAAGCCATACTGCTGGCAAGTACTGGAGCAGGGATTATGAAGCCAGTCGCCTGGCCTCAGGGTCCGTACAGAATCACTACACCAGGTGGGCTTGGCACAATGACTACGTTTGGGAACTCTAGTTTGTTTTTCTGGTGACACCCTCCCCTTCCCCCACCTCCGTCAGTCTTTATGGTCCATTGGAACAAGCAAGCCCGAGCTGTGGCTCCCAGGGTGATGATCCTTCAGCTGCCTCCTTGGCACTGTCATTCTTGCCTTCCATCTCTTGCCAAGGGCTCCAGCCGGGAATACCACAGATGGTTTGCCATGGATCAAGATTTCTCCAGAGAAAGAGGTCATAGGCAGTTTGCCATGAGAAATGAAGTAACTTGCTGTTTCCCCTCTTGCCTCATCAGGAGGAGCCCATGAAGTCACTGCACGTTTGAACGAGTGCTATCAGAGCCCAGCCTCTGACCAGTTTGGACACATATGAGGGCTCATGTGGCCAGTGACTGAATGGCTGCATGGAAAATCTGAAATGGTAAATGGCTGAAATAAAACTTCTGTAGAAGAGGTGTGTGTCATTCATTCAACAGTGCTCCCTGATGTGGGCCCAGGGGTATGTGCACTTGAACTTGAATAGATTTGTTCCTTTTTTAACTTGTTATCTACTGATTTGTTCAGCAAATTCTGATTCCACCTGAAAGTTGCTGAGCTAGGTGGCAAGGATAGGCAAGATAGCATTCCTGCCCCACAGGGCTCAGTCTGCAGAGGGAAGGTGAGAGCCACATTCAGTGATTTGTACCAAATACCAAGCTACCATTCATTTGAGCTCCAAATGGATCTCAAAGCCATTTGGCACCACCATTTGCCATCACTAACCCTGGTGCTGTCCTTCCCTTATTCTTTCCACATGCTCAGGGCACTTCACACAGAGCAGCAACAGCCCCATCCCCTCAAGCTTCTTTCTGCCTGGATCCCACCTTCCTTGTGATCTGAACCATTTTTGTCAAAGAAGATGTCTCAAATCTCCTCCCTTTTTAGTAGTCACTGCTTGGCCGCAGGCGGCGACAGAGGTGGCACAAAGCAGTGGAGGAAGCAGTGAAGATAAGGCTCCGAGGTCAGGAGGGCATCTGATGGAAGGGGGAGGGGTGTTTCCAGTTTACGTCTTGTGTTTGCTGGGCCCAGAGGCTGCCCCCTGCAGCTTGCATCACCTGTGCTCCTCTCACCTTGTTTCCAGTCTGGTTTGGCCAGCAGAGGTCCTGGCAGGGAAGGGAGAGAGGACCCAGTTTCTTTGTTGCATGGCCCCCTCCTCACCTGCCTGAGGTTCTGGCAGGGGTGGTGGTTTCCCAATGACTGAAGCTTTACTGCTGATCCCTCTCCCCAGGCCCCAGCTCAAGAATCAGGTTTTGGTGGCACTGTTTCATTTCTTGCCCCTTTAGGGCCTCCCAGAGCCTCATTGGCTCTATCATTTCCCTTAATTCTGTTGTGGCTTGAAAACTGTCATGTCACTGAATCCTCTTCACTGAAGCCCTTTTGAATGTAACATTTGTTTCCTGTTGAAACCTGGACTGCTTCACCTGGGTGCAGAAGAGGAGAGCACAGAGGATTTGGGGCTCAAGGTTAGCTTTATTACCCTTCTTCTCCAGCTCCAGGGGCTCCCAAAGGAAAACAGAGGGTTTGTGCCAGTGAACAGGCGACAACTCTCTACTGAGGGTTTTCATTGAAAGATAAGGAATCACTGGCTCCAGCACCCTGGAAAACAGAATCAAGAGGTAGTGCAAGCAGGCACTACAGGAAGGACTGTGGTTGGGCCTACTACTGAGGGCCTATCCTGTGCTGACCACTCTGACAGCTGCTTTACTAGCCCCTTAATGCCTCCAAGTACCTTATCCTCATTTTACAGATGAGAAGATTATGACTCAGAAAGGGAAAGAGGGAGCAGGATAGGAATTTCATCTGTCTCAGTCACTTGGGCAATCTAGGAGATTGAGAGGGTAACAGATAAATATTGGCTTAAGTGGCAGCATAGTGTTGGGAATCTAGAACCAGGCTGTATGGATGTGAATCCCGGATCCATCTCTTACTAGCTGTGTGACCTGGGGCATGTTACTTGACCTCTCTGAGCCTCCATGTCCTCATCTATAAAAATGAGACTGATAAGGAGCAACGCCTTCTTATAGGGGTATGGAGTTCAGTGAGTTTGTAGGTAGAAGGTCCTTAGGGACAGGGCTGGTATAGTAGGAACACTACATATAAGTGTTAAAAATGGAACCTCTGTGCCTTCTAATTTCTATCCCCTACTCCCTTTCTTATTGTGATCCTCCCTTGCCTCCTTCCTGAAGTCCTGAAAAAAAAGAGTGAACAAACCACCTGGCAGTACTTTGTTAAGTCTGTTGACCTCCAAGGCCTTTGTAGGCATGACTTACCCTGTCCAGCCCCCAGGCCCACCACTTTGGGAGAGTGCAAGGACCAGACACCCAGCTGGATCATCCACACCTGGTCCCCACACCCAGTGGGGTCAGTCTTGGTGCCTGCAAGATGGCCTCTTCCTCCCAGACCCTCAACTGCCCCAAGCTGTAGGGGGCCTGAAAGCTCTTGGTAACAGCACATTAAGCCCCTGTTTGTGGGAACTTTAATTTAAACACAAATTAGAGACAGCAAATGACTCTGGCAGCCGGATAAGCCATCCCAGGAGAGTGGAGAATAAGCCAAGAGAATCAGCTGAGGTAAGCCCTGAATTTAAACTACTGCAGATATCCAGAAGGCTGGAAGAAGTGAAGGTTGGAGGTCCTCAAGCACCCCATAAGGCCCAAACCCCAGCTGCCCTGTTCTGGGTGTCTATGCCAACTCCCTTCTCTGCCATTCTCTATATATTTTTTCTTAAAAAAAAAATTAAAAATATATATATGGTTGCCTTTCACCTGCCTACAAGTATGAACCTGGCTGGAGACCTGGCTTGCAACTTGGTTATGTGTCCTGGCTGGGAATCAAACCAGCGACCTTTGGGTTTGCGGGCTGGTGCCAATCCACTGAGTCACACCAGCCAGGGCTCCATATGTATATATTTTTACAACACTTCAACCTGATTCCTGATTCCATCCCTCCCTGTTCCCACCCCCATTGTTTTTGGAAAATTCAATTTCTTTGTTTCTCATCCTTTGCTGTAATTTACTATTCCAAGAAAGTTCTACTTGTTATCTAACCTCCATCTACTCTTTTATAGCTGGGGCCTAACACATTCTGCCTAGCAGTGAGTGACTCAGGGGTTTTCTATCCAGGAGGCAGATGTGGGGTAGTGGAAAAGACACGAATGCTAAAAGATCTGGGTTTACTTCTCTGGGTCCCAGTTTCCTCATTTGGACAATGAATGTGTAAGAATATTTCTAAGCCCCTGTGACCGTTAACTTTTCACAGGAGAATTTGAGAACAAAAATATCCCAGGAAATCTCTATTGTTCTGTAATCCAGGAATTTTCCACTGTTCTAGAAACATTGATGGTTATTTGGGGAGTGAGGGAAGAGGGGAGAGCAGTTAAGTCTGTCTATTCCTTTGTGAGCCAGGTCTCCAGACTTTGCTTCCACCCAGACCCAGGCCCAGGCCCAGGAGAGAGGCTGCCTTTCCAGTTTCATCAAGGCCTGCTGAGCCCGACTCTGTGGGGCTGTGGCTGTTGAGATGTCCCTGTCCTATGGGGTGGAAGCGACATCTGTTCCCTCTGTTATAGCACCTGTGAGGGTGGCTGAGGGATGGGAACCCCCAAGAGGATGGCGTTCTACCATCTCCAGATAACCTTGAGAAGTCTTCCTAGCCTGTCTTTCTGGAAGCCTTAAAGTGAAGGCAAAGGGGCACACCATCACAGACCTAAAGTCCCCACCAAATGGGGAGCTGCTATCCTTCAGAGAGTATAAAACACACACACACACCTTGACTACAACAAGAAGGAAGAGGGTCACAGCACAGGCAGAACTTCCAGGTTGGGTGCTAGAGCAGATTGTTCATTTAAAAAGGAAACCCATGGCATTGGGTCTCAGTGAGGCCTGGGTCACTAGCAGGGGTGAGGGTAGTGATCCAAAAGGCCTATGCCAGCCTGTGGTTTTGGGGTCAGAAGGTCCTTACGACTGGCATAGAAGAACCTTGGCATTTTGTCTGGCCCAATGTTCATAGACAGAGGTGGGCAGCTGTCATTGGAACCCTGGACCCAGCTCCTTTGCCCACCTCCCCCTTCCTGTGTGCCTGGTCTGCCCGCCATCTGGGTAGCTCAGAGGAGAGCCCGCTGCCAAGGGAGTGCCAGTGTTGATTTATAGCCCACAACCTTGGCAGGCTCGGCTCTGTGCCCAGAACTTTCTTTGCTCAGGAAAGAGTCGCACCTCTTAAAGGTGCAGTGCTGAGGAACGCAGAAAAGTCCAGAATGACACTAAAGCAGTCAGGGGGCTGCAAGGAAGAGCCCCACCACTCAGGACTCTGGGTGATTGTCATTCACTAGGGACGCTTCTCCGCCATTCATCACATCTTCATCATCCACTTCTCCTTTGTAGACTTAGCTCAAGTATAACAATTTAATTTGTTGAATGTCCATCTCTCCTGGTAGACCATAAACTCCATGAGGGCATCCCTGTATATGCAGCATCCAGCACAGTGTCTGGCACATAATAGAGGCTCATTAAGGACTTGTCAAGCATAAGAAAGAATAAATAAATGAAGATACTTGCCAAGGAGGTCGGGGAGGTTCATATACTATTCCATCGCCTGACATGGTGTTTAAGACTCGGCAGCATCTGCGCTCCCCATTAGGCTCTCTCCTCCAAGATCCTTCCATGTCAGTTGGGACCAGTGGGGCCATGCTGTTACCCAGATGTGCTTCCTCCCACCTTTCCTTGGGTCACCTCTCTTCAGTTTCCACATAATATTCTTTTCCTGCCATGTTCCTTCCTCCAAGAAGCTTTCTCTAATTGCCTATGGCCTCATCTCCTGACTTAAATACTCTTTTCCCAACTCTTCGTAGTATGGAAGTGCTTCATTAATTCATTCATCAGCAATATTTACTGAGTATATACTGTGTGCTAGGGACTAGGTGCTGAGAATTCATGAATGAGCAGGAAAGGCATGGTCCATGAACTCAGGGACCCTCTATTTCAGGGAGTAAGACAGACAAAAATAAACAAATGTATAAGTGCAAGTTGTGATACTTGCTCTGAAGAGGGCTAAGGTAATCACAGATGGGAGGGCCTTTAGATTGGGTGGTCAGACAAGTTTTCTTGGACGAAGTGGCATTTGTGCTGAGATTTCAAGGGCAACATGGAGGAGCAAGGAAACAGCTTTCTAGAAGTAAGAGGCAGTCACCTGGGTGTGCATAGCAGAATCTCCAGGGGCTGGGGGTGCAGGTGCTTGTCCACACTGCCCACACCCACTCTTCCACATTCTGAAAACTCCTATCCCTTCAATACAGTAGGGCCATTGTTTAAAATCCTTGGAGAAACAGCATCAACCTTAGATGGGAGCTGGTTAGATCTACTGAATTGAAATCTGCATTTTAACAAGCTCCCCAGCTATTTGTACATATAGTGATGTTTGAGAAGCACTATCTAGGTAACACCTCAAAGGGGGAACAGTATGGACATCATGAAGTGGGCAGGGTTGTGGGGAGTGGTTGCTGAAGAGTCTGGATTTGAATCAGAAATGGGGTGTGAGAGCGTGCATGCATTTGTGTATGTGGCATGTGTATACGTGTGTACATACCTCTAACTCTTATGAACATGGCTTTATATTACCAGGCTCTTTTCTTTCCATGAGAATGATTATTTAAGGATGCATCTTTAACTCCCTGTGATAACACATCTACTTCTACCCTCAGCTGCAAGTCATGCAGAATTTGCCAGCTTCTGGTGGTTGGGGACACCTCTGAAGCAAGGCAAGGCAAGCAGATCCCTTATTCCTGACCCCTGGCAATCCATTTATCTGACCTAAGTCTCATAAATGCGTCCTGATGAGCCCAATCGCTTGCTAATGGTTATGAGCTGAGACCTGGGGATTTATGGCTGAGGCCTCGGGTGGCCACAGGCAGGAGCTGGGCTGTGTGCAAGAGACCCAGCTCTGTGTGGCTTTAGTTCATGGACCATAGCAAGATACCCCACCCCTGCATTTAGGACAAAGGCACTGCCCTGTGGAGGGGTAAGTGGGCTGAAGAGAGAAAGACCTCTGGCCACAGATGTCCCAGGGATGAAGGGTAAGTAAGTGTCTGGGAAACTGGCCCAGCCTGGCTGTCTATCTATATTTTGGGGTCAGGGGAGTGAACACTGGAGAAGTGAGCACTGAAATTGGAGTCAGTCAAGATAGGGTTCAACCCAGAATCTGTTATTTACCCATGTATGAATGGACATCACTAATCTCTCTGAGCCTCATTTCTTCATCTGTAAATAGAACTGTATAACAAACCCCATAGGTTTGAGATAATTTGTAAAAGATACTTCAAATAATAATTGTGTGTATTTAAGTAAGTCAAGAGATTGGCATTGCAATTCCAACTCTACCACTAACTTGTTGGGACAGAGCATTGGATCTGTCACCAGTGGTCTCACATACCTTTTCATTCTGGACCTTAGCTGCCCCATAGATGTTAAGAGAGGACTAGGCCAATGTTCTGTTGGCCCCTTCCAGCTCAGATGCTTTATGGCTCTAACAAGGAGTCAGTCCCTGAATTGGAATGGAGAGTTGAAAGGACATGGGCCTCACCCTGGCCATACAGAGGGTATCCCTACAGCTGTGGCCTTAGGGACAACATGGGGGTGGGAGCTGAGTCAGAACAGCATCCCCCTCAGTGATGCCTGCCTGTGAATACAACCCCCAACAGGGTGCTGGGTACTGTGTGGAGAAGCTGGGGCAAGATGGGTGATCAGGAAAGGCCCTGCAGAGGGGTAGGGGCCAGCCAGTTTTTGATGGAAATGCCTGAATCCCTCACCTTTTGCACAAGTAGGCCTTCAAATACCTCTTCCCCTTCTCTTTTCTTCTCACCCCTCACCTAAGACACATAAGCGCGCACACACACACACACACACACACACACACACATCCCAGAACTGTCAAGTCTGACCTGATTAGGAGAAAGAGCCAGCCAAATGGAGTACAGAAACAACCCCACCCCCACCTCCACTCCACCCCCTCAAAGGTCTGGGTAGAGAGCTAAGGATTTCTATACCACAGTGCAGAACAGGGCCCTCAGCCCTTCCTCCACCCGCCTGCTCTGTTCTGGGAACTTCCTAGAGCCAGGTACTGTGGGAAAGGGACAGGACCCTCAGCTCAGCCCTCAGCCTCACAGACCCTGCTCCTCTTCCATGTTCAGCTCCACCCTCTCTGCTGCCCCCCTCTGCTAGTACCCTAACCTTGAAACCCTGGAGACCTCTAGGGACTAAGATAGTAGTCAATTCAATGACATTTACTGAGCACATGTTATGTGCCTGGCACTGAGACAGGAGCAAGGCTAAGTAGGGATATTAGACCTGATCCCTGTTCTCAAAATGTCATAACCTAGTATGGGGACAAACTTTTTAAACAGTAATGACAACACAATGTAGTTAGGCACAGTAATGTGCATTTTTATAGCAGAAGGAAGCATAAAAGGAAAATAGTTGAGCTGCTTTCTAAAAAAAAAATTTTTCCCCCCTGGTGGCACAGTGGATAAAACACTGGCCTGCGAACCCAAAGGTCGCTGGTTTGATTCCCAGCCAGGGCATATAACCAGGTTGCAAACCAGGTCTCCAGCCAGGTCTGTAGCTGGAGGCAGGCGAAAGGCAACCATACATTGATGTCTCTCTCCCTCTCTGCCTCTCTCCCTTCCCCTCTCTCTAAAAACATAATAAATTAAAAAGCTTTTTAAAAATTGTGGAAGATTGAAAACATACAAAAGTAGAACAGTGTAGAAAACTTTTGTGCCCCTATTACCAGGTACCCACCCATTCCACATGACACTGGTTACTTTGAATGGAGCTGGGCTGGTTTTGATGGAAGAACAGCAGTTCCCCGTGTGGACAGGGGCTGGAGGGACACTGCAGGCACAGAGAATGCAATGTACCCTGGTACCAAGTCCAAGCCATACCAGTGGGGCAAGATGTTTGTCCACTGCGCACACTGGTCCCTGTGTGACTTGTCACTCTCTTGAACCAGGAGTCTCTCACGCAAGTCTTCCGCAGAGCTAAGAAGGAGCACAGCAGACGGTTTGAGAGCTGGGAGTGAGGCTTGCACAGCGAGGAAGCCCGGAAGGTGGCGGGCCTCTGTGGCCCTCGAGCGCCGGGAACTGGAGCGCACCGACACTGCTGGGCACCGCGGGTGCAGTCGAACCCTCCACCCCGCGTCGGCGCGTGGCCTTAAATATTACCCCGGAGTTTTCAATTATCTCTTCTTAATGGATTTGCAGGGGCTCTTTCATCAAGAGCGGTGTGGCTGGGTGTGGGGGTGTGGGGAGCGCGCAGCGAGGGCTGGAGCTGGGAAAATGGCCCATATTTCAATATTAAAGCCCTTTACGATCGTCAGCAGCATGAAAGATGCTGCAAATAAAACGGAGCCGCCCGCGCCTGCCTCTTCATCTCGCAAGTTTTAATTAACGCTGAGGGGCAGGCGGCTGCCGGGCGGGTCGGAGCTAGGCCAGGGGCTGATCGCAGAGCCTCGCGGAGTCCTGAATCCAAGTGTGAGCCGCGGGGACCCCGCCCGCCCAGCCCGTGCGACTGAGTGGGCGGAGGGTCGGGTGAGGCTGCGGAAGATGCAGGCAGAGATGGCAGAGACTGGGGTGGGGGGAGATTGGCACGTTTCTGAGTGTCTGACCACGAAGCAAACGTGTAAAGGAGGACACATGGCTCTTGTTATCAAACGGAAGGAGGCTTTTGGTCAAAGGACTGAGCTATTCACACCAGCCCTCCTTCCTGCCAACAGCAACCCCCAAACATTCCCAAGAGGTGATCCCAGCCCATCACCACCACCCCACACACAGACACACCTGAGGGTCCTCCAATAAACCCCCTCTGCTGGCATCCTCTGGCCCTTGTTTTGCGGAGGCAGGCATGCTTCCTGCTGCTCCCCGCCCATCAGGCTCCTTCTCGGAGACGTCTGCTTTCTCCATCAATCCCTCGGCCTCCCGGGCAGCCCCCATTCTCCAGGCACACAGGGTAGCACACACAGAAGCACCACTGTTTTGCCTTGGAAGCAGCCTGGCCTGACAGCTTGTGCCTGAGTAACAGACCCATCCGTCAGGCGGGAAGGATGGAGCGACGTCCGGCTGCCCGCTCTGAGAACTCCCGTGGGAGCCACCTCTGGCCTTGGCCCAGATTCCTCTCTTCCCCTTTCTCCACTCCCCCAACTCTGCCTGCAATTGCAGGCGTGGTATATATGTCTGTCTCTTCTTTCCTCATCCGACTCCCCTATCCACCCCCCCACCCCCCCAGACTGGAGACTGAGGCCCAGGAGACCCACCTCCTCCCATAGGTGACACTTAAAAGTCCTTCTCCTACCTACACTTACGCTACTAGCATACTTCCTTGGCTTAAAAGAATCCACGGGTCTCAGTGAACTGCAAGGCAAAGCTTAGTCAACCAGTTAGTACTCTGGATTTAAATCAAGGACTTTGAAAAAATCCTATGGAGTAAAGAAATTAGAAAAATAACATACAAATAAAGGATATGGTCTTTTTTTTTTTTTTTAATTTTATTGTTGTTGTATTACATCCATCCCTTTTTTACTCCCCTCTGTCCCCCTCCCCACCCACCCTTTCCCCCCAAAGTCAATCCCACCTGTTGTCCATGTCCATGGTTCCTTTATACTAGGTTCTTGTCTAAGCTGCTCCCCTTCTTTGCCTCTGCCTCCCCCCTCCCAGGATATAGTCTTTATTCCTGTGTATTTATACATACTTTATGTGTTCTCAAATGTTTCACACACAAAAGAAATCAAATTCTCTTCTCATTGTGCTAAAGAACGTGTAAGCACCAAGACAGCAAGTTCTATGTTAAAGGGAAAAAGAGAGAGGAAGAGAAGGGTGGGGAGGGAAGAAGGAAGAGAGGGAGAGAAACATCACTGTATGGTTGCCTTTCACCTGCTTCCAGCTAGGGATCTGGCTGGAGACCTGGTTTACAACCTAGGCCGGGAATTGATCCAGCCACCCTTTGGTTTGCAGGTCAGCACTCAATCCACTAAGCCACACCAGCCAGGTTCTGCTTTCTTTTTTATGTTATTTTCCTTGTCAATTTGATAAGAAGATACAAATAGTTTTTTATCACCCTATCTGGTGTGGCTCAGTGGATTGAGTGCTGACCTGCAAACCAAAGGGTGGCTGGTTTGATTCCTAGTGAGAGCACATGCCTGGGTTTCAGGCCAGGTCCACAGTGAGGATGTGTGAAAGGCAACCATACATTAATGTTTCTTTCCCTTTCTTTCTCCCTCCCTCTCCTCTCTTTAAAAAATAAATTTATTTATTTAAAGGTTTAATTTATTTACTTTTAAGAGAGAGATGAAGAGAGGGAGAAAGAGAGGGAAAGAAGCATCATTGTGTGGTTGTCTTTCGCACACCCCCAACTGCAACCTGGCCTGCAACCTGGCCTGCACCCCAGGTATATGTCCTGACTGGGATTCGAACCTGAGACCCTTTGGTTCCCAGGCTGGCTCTCAATCCATTCAGCCATATCAGTCAGGGCTAAAAATAATTTTAAAATATTTTTTAAAATAGTCACTTACAGCCCTGGCTGGTGGCACAGTGGATAAGGTGCTGGCCTATGAGCCTGAAGGTCACTGGTTCAATTCCCAGCCAGGGCACATAACCAGGTTGCAAGCCAGGTCTCCAGCCAGGTCCCCAGCTGGAGGCAGGTGAAAGGCAACTATACATTGATGTTTCTCTCCCTCTCTCTGAAAAATAATAAAATCTTTAAAAAAAATAGTCACTTATCAAGCCTGCTTAAAATAGCACATACTTGGTATGGTTAGGAAGACCGGCCTCACACAAACAGTATAGGGAACAAGTATAAACAGTATAGGGAACAAGTGCTATTGGGATATAGAGTATTGGGAGGAGATGAAAATTAAAACAAGGAAGACTTCCTAGAGGAGACTGGATTTAGAAGTAGAATATGCCCTGGCTCATGGCTCAGTGGATAGATAAGGTGCCAGCCTGTGAACCCGAAGGTCACTGGTTCGATTCCCAGTCAGGGTAACATAACTAGATTGCAAGCCAGGTCTTCAGCCAGGTCCGTAGCTGGAGGCAGACAAAAGGTAACCATACATAGATGTTTCTCTTCCTCTCTTCTTTCCCCTCTCTATGGAAAATATTAAATAAAATCTTTAAAAAAAAAGTAGAATATAAACTTGAAAAGTAAGTTCCAGATGGGGAAACACTGATCCTAAAATTGGACAGATTATAGATTTTATTTTGGGTTGAGGAACACATATACTTGGCTATAACACATCTTCTCTAGAACAGAGTAAGATGAAACCAGACCTGTATTGTAACAGGAAGAATTCATGGTAAATGAGATCTTCTATAATGTTAGAGATTAAAGTGAAAAGGGGCCCTGAAGCAGCCTGTCTCCAAAGGAGTCCTCCTATACTTGAGTTAGGCTATGGGATGAATACATGGACTCGGGGGCTCGGCCATCACTTTCTGTGGTACCATTAAAAGGTTTGAATCATCAAAGGCAGGAAGGGCCCCACAATCAGCTTCAATCAGCAGCCCTGATACATTCTGGGAGGAGGGAGAGAGAAGTAAAGGTTCTCTCCTACCTAGATTGTAAAGGGAGAAACCAAGGTCTAGTCACTCAAATCAGTAAGTACTCATTGAGCACCTGCTATGTGCTAAGCACTTTATAAAAGACACTGAGACTCCAGAGATGATCAGGGAGGGCATAGTCCTCATCAACAAGGTGCTCACAGTCTAGTGAGGGAGACACTTCACTCATTCAAAAAATGTATTGAGCACTTCCTATGAGCCAGGCAGAATCACAGGAGCTAGAGATTCAACTGCAAATAAGATCCCTACTCTCTCAAAGAGCACCATCTGGTGCAGAAGACAGTTACATACCAGGTAGTTAGAATTCAGGGTGATGTGTGCTGTGAAGGGGAGAGGACAGTTGCTCTGGGCACACAGGCATATGAGGGACCCCTACCCTAGTTTGTGAAAGAGGAAGCAACGGATGATGTAGAAGAGGCAAAGGACGCAGAGAAATCAGGGGCAGAGTGGTGTGGGAAGGTGTCCTGGGCCAGGGTTTGTGTGCTTCTTTAGCACCCCACCAGGAACTAGAGTCAAGTCAGGCCCAGGTCAAGCTTCCTCCCTCTAGGCACAGGATGGCACCGGTCTGCACTAAAGCACCAACAGCAGTGGGGGAAAGCCAGACATTGGTCTGTCCTAATGGAGCCAGACCAAGGAATGAGGTTATCAGGTTTCTTTATTCTGCTAGGGAGCTTCTGCCTCAGGGCTAGACTATTTGGCAAGGCTAGGTGGGGGTGGGGGAATGATTCTGTAGAGGGTCTTTATTCTTTCCACCTCCCCCTCATTGATACCAGTTTTGAAGCAAACCAGATTTTAAATAAAAAGAAACAGGTGATATGTCTTTGTAACTGCAGTTGAATACAAACCAGGACAAGAAAGAACTGTCCTCCCCAGAAGTTTCTACCCTCCCAATCTTAACCCAGCCATTGAGCAGGAGTGAAGGAGTAAAATGGGAAAGGCACTTGGCCAGGGTAAAGGCTCAGAGACAAGAGCACTGGTGGCATCTTTGGGGAACTGCTGCTCTCTCAGTGTAGAAAGGAGATAAGCACAAGCTCATCAAGGTTCAATACAGCAGGCTAAGGGGGTAACAACAGTGAGGGACCCCCGAGGGTTTATGGTTTAATTTTTTAAAATATTTTATTTATTTGCTTTTAGAGAGAAGGGAAGGGAGATAGAAAGCAATGTGTGAGATATATGGCATGCTCCCAACTGGGTACCTGCAATCCAGGCATGTGCCTTGACCAGGAATTGAACCTGCAACCTTTTGGTTTGCAGGCCAGCACTCAGTCCTCTGAGCCACACCAGCCAGGGCTTATGGTTTAAATTTTGACAAGTTTTTCTATAATACAGAAAACAGAATAATGTCATAGTCTTGTACTCACTATCCAGGTTTAAAGTTTTACTAACCTACTATTAACATATTGTCAACTTTGTTCTGGCTTTTCTTTCTTTTCTTTCAAATAAATGGGTTATTATAGATAAAATGGAAGCTGCCTTTTCCCCATCCCTAGTACCATTCTCTTACCTCCCAGGGGCACCACCATCATGAATTTGGGGAGGTTCTTCCAGTCCATGTTTTTCTATTTTTACCACATATATAGCCATGAATATCATAGTATATTGCTTCCGCACTTAAAAAAAAAAAAAGCTGTCTGACCATCACAATATAATTGACAACTTGATTTTGTTCACTCTGAATTTTAAAAAGTTTTTCTTTGAGGTTTTTGGCAAAGCACTGACAAGGGTAGATCTGCGTTTATAAGATCGTTTTGGATACCAAGCAAGGGATTCCAGGTGATAGGGAAAGACCAAGGATAGTGAGGGTGGAAAAGAAGGTAATAGATATAGAAAAGGTCATATCTACCCCACAGGTCATTGATATCAAGCTTGTGAGGGAAGGAATTTGCTCTATACATGCTGTTTTACAGTACCATGAACAAGACCTGGCTCAGGAAAGATGCTCAATAAATATTGGTTGACTAAGAGAAGTTGATAGGGGAGGAGGAATCCAGGATCACTCCCAATTCCCAGCCCACAGTATCTGTCTCCAAGATAAGGGTCCCAGGAGGAGAAGAAGCCCTATTACAGAGAAAAATGAATCCAGGCCCTCTTTCTGGGCCAGAGGAAGTAAGGGCATGTTGCACAGGAGGTGATGTTAAGGAGAAAAACAGACTTCCACTTCTCAGGACTGAAGGCTATGTGGGATTTGAAGGGACCCAAAGATTGAAGAGGGGCGGGGAAGATTCAGTCCTGCTGGAGGCAAAGGTTAGTTGAAAAAAAAACCAAAATGAAAAACCAGTTTTCTCAGAAGGCTAGAAGGGCAGGGCCTGGTTTCTGCATTCTCCACAACAATAATGTCTTATTGCCCTTTGTGTGGTGGATACCCGAAACCCATTAGCCAAAGCAGAGGAGGAGGAAGAAGGTCTAATAAGTGATTCTCGAATTATAAAGACCTTGTCAGATGCCCACACTCCCAACTTTGCTCCCACTCTATATTCATCAACAAGACAGAAGGGCAGGGTGCTTACAATTGCTCCTTAGGGACTTATTCTTGACCAAAGCCAAACATTCTCTACAGGGAAGGATGTGAAATACAACCTGCTTTTATGCTCTTAAGACACAGGGTACTGGCCATCATCTGGAAAGGCATCCCTCTGAAGAGAGACACAGCCACCCTCTCCCTTCCTTACCCTGCTACCCTCTGCCCCAAGCCCAACCATCACCCTCTGCTGCCAGTTCACCTTTAAACAGTCCCCTGTTTGTCTCATTCTTCTCCTTCTCTGACAAGTTCCTCTCCCCTGGAAGCCTTCCTTGCCTCACCCTTCCTTTGGCCCCCATCACTGATTTTCTGAACTGGGTCTAACAGTTCTCAGTTACATTCTCATCTGTCTTTGTCCCTCTTTCCAACCCCTCACTTGAACCTTTGATAGCTTGGCCTCAGAGTTCTTTGGGTCCTGGGAATGGTTAAGTGGCATTTCCTACATCATCCCTGGGTTCTGGAACAAGAATGCTTTTACCTGCCCCCCTGCACCTCTCTTGTAGGGGCTGGAGGATCACTTTAGTTTTGTTTGATCTGGCCAAGTGAGGCATTTCCTTCTCTCAGGAATGGAGCTCTTATGGACCTAAGTCACTTGACTCTCCTTCTTCAGAGTACTTATAATTTAGACTTATCCTTTTTTGTGTGTTTGTTTGTTTGTTTGAGAGAGAGGGGAAGGGAGAGAGGCAGAGAGGGAGGAGACATCACTGTATGGTTGCCTTTCACCTGCCTCCAGCTATGGACCTGGCTGGAGACCTGGCTTGCAACCTTGTTATGTGCCCTGGCTGGGAATCGAACCAGCAACCTTTTGGTTCACAAGCCAGTCATTTCACTTCTTCAAGAGTCTGTCATTTGAAGGAGTGGTGAAATCCATTGAAAGGGCCCCTTGTCATCTGGATCCAACCCCTTGATTCACCAAGGACCAACCTAATGATCCTCAAATCAGTCTGGGCCCAGTGCCTTTCCACCTTGAACTTGAGCAGGCTTCTGATTAAAAAAAAAAAAAAAAAATTACAATTTTTTAAAAAGATTTTATTCATTATGTTTTAGAGAGAAGTGCAGGGAGGGAGGAAGAAAGGGAGAGAAACATCAATGTATGGTTACCTTCAATCTGCCTCCAACTACAGACTTGGCTGGAGACCTGGCTTGCAACCTGGTTATGTGCGTTAGCTGGTAATTGAACCAGCGACTTTTGGGTTTGCAGGCCAGCTTCTATCCACTGAGCCACCAGCCAGGGCAAACCTTCTGATTTTTATCAGAGCAATACACCTTGAGAAGGCCACTTCCCTGAATCCCAACACTCAGTAGAGTCCCACTATATAGATTTCTATCCTAAACAGATGGAGGCTCAAGTCATGTGACTTATCCAGCTGACTCAAGTTCTGCCTCAGCAGAAAAACTACGGGGACTTTTTTTCTCCTATTCATCTGTCTGGACTGTTAAATTTCTCTACAATCAATGTATATTACTTGTACTATTAAGAAGAAGAAAGTAAAAGTTTAGAAAGGCCAGGAATTAGAAGTGTGATGTAGAGGACTGTGGTAGTGGCCGCTGAGTTACTGAATCCTGGTCAGGTGTGTGTTCTGAGTCAGGGGCCACTCCAGGGCCCTGGGAGAGCACAGCAGCCTTGAGACCTGGGCAGCCCCAGGGCTGGGCCAACAGATGGCACCTGCAGAGGACTAGAATGGGGGCTAAAGCGAGAAAAGGGTCAACAAGATCCAGATAGGCAAGTTCCTTCCACAGTCAGAAAACTTCAAAGATCTAAGTAACAATCTGCCTTCCAGTCTTTCCTGAAGAATCCAACTAATTTAAAGTGTTACACTTTGCAGCCATCTACAAAGTATGACAAATCATCACCCTGTGGATGATTAGTGGTTTGGTTAGTAATTATTATACATAGAGGAATCAGAAGTAAGTAGTAATCATAAACCTGAACCGAATACTTCATGTTCCTTTTTTTTTTTTTTATACATTTTATTTCATTATTTTTAGAAAGAGGAGAAGGGAGAGAGACAGAGAGGGAGAGAGACATCAATGTATGGTTGCGTTTCATCTGCCTTCAGCCACAGACCTGACTGGAGACCTGGTTTGCAACCTGGTTATGTGCCCTGGCTGGGGAATCGAACCTGTGACTTTTGGGTTCGCAGGCCGGCGCCTTATCCACTGTGCTACCAGCCAGGGCACGAATACTTCATGTTCTTAATGTTAAACTTAAAGGTTAAATAGTGGGAAGGAGGAAAGCGTTGTGTTGTTTGTTTTGCTCTTTTAAAGACTGACAAAGTCAGAAATACTGGCTCAGGATGGATGTAATACAACAACAATAAAAAAAAAAAAAAAGAAATACTGGCTCAGAGCTCAGGCATTATCCCCAACAAAGGATTCTCAATCTTTTCTGCCAAAGTCCCTTTGATATTAGGGGGAGAGAGTGATTTGGACCTCAGTAACCTGAGGGATCAATTTGAAGGGCCCTCATTAAGGACCAAAAAAAATTTTTTTTAAATTTTATTGTTGTTGTATTACATCCATCCCCTTTTTGCTCCCCTCTGTCCCCC